>JAPDNY010000001.1:87489259-87512342 GCA_029375565.1 Gekko gecko | reverse complement strand
CCCTGTATAACCAATGGTGCAGCCTCATTTGGAATGCTGTGTACGGTTCTGGTCACCACACCCCAAAAAGATAGCCTTGGAAAAAAATGCAGAAAAGGGCAACTAAAATGATTAAGAGGATGGAACACCTTCCCTATGAAAAAAGGTTAAAGAGCTTGAGGCACGTTAGCTTGGAGAAACAATGACTGAGGGGTGCCATGATAGAGGTTTACAAAATTATGCATGGGATAGAGAAGGTAGAAAGAAGTACTTTCCTCCCTTTCTCACAATACAAAAACTTGTGGGCACTTAATGAAATTAATGAGCAGTAGGTTTAGAACAGATAAAAGGAAGTACTTCTTCACTGAAAGAGTAATTAACGTGTGGAATTCACTGCCACAGGAAGTCGTGGCAGCTACAAGCATAGACACCTTCAAGAGGGGATTGGATAAACATATGGAGCAGAGGTCCATCAGTGGCTATTAGCCACAGGGTATAGATGGAATGCTAGGTCTGGGGTAGTAATACTCTGTATTCTTGGTGTTTGACGTGCAACAGTGGGAGTGCATTGGGAGTTCTGGCCCTGCTGGTGGGACTCCTAATAGCACCAAGTTTGAGGCCACTGTGTGACACAGAGTGTTGGACTGGATGGGCCATTGGCCTGATCCAAAATGGCTTCTCTTATATTCTTAATTAGCTGTTATACTTTTATAATTATTTGCTGAACAAATATCAAGAATATGCTCTGATTTAGATGGTGACTACCAGAAGAACTGCCTAATACACTATCGATTCTGTTAATGGACCACTTTCACCCTGTTTCCATGATGGATGCTTTTAAAAAATCCTACAGAAAAATGAAATAGCCAATTAGCTCTCTGTCTCTAACCTGCTCTTCCTATGCAAAGTGATTGAGAGAACAGTAGAAGAGCAACTCCAGATCTTCATGGATAACTCATCTACTCTAAACCCTTTTCAGTCTGGTTTCAGATGAGGCTATGGGTAGTGATGGGCATGAACTGGCTCATGAACTCGTTTGTGATTAATTTTGCCTGGTTTGTGGTTCTCAAATTGAATTTCATGGCAGGTCAACTGGCATGAACTTTTCATAAACCTTCAAGACTCCTGAGTAAACTTAGCAGTCATGGGATAAGAGGAAGGGTTCTCTTATGGATTAAAAACTGGTTAAAAGACAGGAAGCAAAGAGTAGGAATCAATGGACAGTTCTCACAATGTAGGGAAGTAAGCAGTGAGGTCCCACAAGGATCAGTACTGGGGCCAGTTCTATTTAATTTATTCATCAGTGATCTGGAACTGGGGATGAGTAGTAGAGTGGCAAAGTTTGCAGATGGTGAAAACCAAGGATGACTGTGAAAAGTTCAAAGAGGACCTCCACAAACTGGGTGAGTGGGCAACAATGTGGCAAATGAAATTCAATAAGTGTTAAGTAATGCACATTAGGACCAAAAAAAATCCCAACTTCAAGTATAGGCTAATGGGGTCTGAACTTGCTGAGACTGAGAGGGGAAAAGATCTTGGGGTCATAGTGGATAACCCAAACTCAGTGGGCTGCAGCAGTGAAAAAGGCAAACTATATGTTAGGGATTATTAGGAAAGGGATTGAGAATAAAATGGCCAATACTGTAATGCTCCTGTATAGATATGGAAAAGCTCATTGGAAAAACTGTGTACAGTTCTGGTCATTGTATCTCAAAAAGGACATTGCAGAGCTGGAAAAAGTGCAGAGGGGGCAACCAAGATGATTAGGTGGTTGGAGCACCTTCATTATGAGAAAAGGCTGAAGAGTCTGGGACTTTTCAGTTTAGAAAAGAAACTACTAAGGGGGACATGATAGAGGTTTATAAAATTAAGTGTGAAATGGAGCAAGTTCACAAAAGAGAAACTTTTCTCCCTCTCCCCAAATACTAGAACTTTAAGGGCATCCAATGAAACTGATGGGCAGTAGGTTCAGGACAGACAAAAGGAAATACTACTTTACACAGAGAGTGATTAAAATGTGGAATTCACTGCCAGAGGATGTAGTGATGGCCACAGGAATAAGCAGCTATAAAAGGGGATTAGATAGATTAATGGAGGATAAATCTATCACTGGCTACTAGCCATGGTGACTGCAGGGAACCTCCACATTCAGAGGCTTAGTCTCAGGGCCAGGAGGCAACATCAGGGGAAGGACTGATGTTCCTCTGGATGGCCGCTGTGTGTGAGACAGGATACTGGACTAGATGGACCATTGGTCTGATCCAGCAGGGCTCTTCTTATGTTCTTATGATTAGGCTCCTCTGAAGGTGGGCAATTCTTCTTACATACTTTAAATCTAAACTCTTTTTTGGGGGGAGGGGTATATGAGTGTGGGATATACTGGTCACATAGGCAGTAGAGTACACGAAGTAGTACCAGATTACATAAGGTAATATCAGGGGTTAAATCCACGAGTAAGCCAAAGGCTCATGCAGCTGTAATAGAGGAAATAGTGATGTAACCACATACTGCATATGTAACACGTAGGTGATGTAGACACACGCAGGCGCTATGAATTTCTGCTGTGCCACAGTTAAGAGCCAACTGTAAAGCAACAGGTGGTAAAAAGCACCAATTGGCAGGTATATAACCTTATCAGACAGGGCTAACATATTAACATGTCACTGTGAAGTCATAAGGGCTATAAATGTATCTTCCGTCTACAGGTGGGTGGACCAGTTCTTTTGTTCATGTGCATTAGCACATGGCTCCCATGATATTGCAATAAAGCTGTCTCTCCACTTGGACTCCAACCTATGTGTGTGTTTCATTGGCCTCTCATATAGGAGTACAAATTTGTACGATATGAGTGAATTATGCCTTCAGTTCTGATTTAGAAAAGGGTGCTTATCAGTTATCAGTTAGTTGGTCTACTCTCAACAGGAAATACTTTGGTTCATATTCTGCATCATGCTGACTAGCTATCCCATGCTCTATTGCACTGAAGAACAGAACATGAAAAACACTAATTGTGAAAAGGGGCCTCTCCCCCACTCTAGAGCCATCCACACTTAAAAAAAATCAGGAAAAGATTAGGGATAAGGCTAAATTTTGGAAAGCTGCCTGGTTCTGTTTAAATATCCTCATTTCAGTTCAATGATATTTTTGTCAATAGCATATAACATAACTGGCATTAAAATGATATATACATAGGGACTTCCGGTTTATGGCGACACATGAGCAGATGCACCTCCTGGACCTCCCAGGGTGCGATCTGCGCGCTGGCAGATAGGAGGGGGGTGATTGTCCACCCCCCCGGGAGCCTTTGTGAAAGGCTCCTAGCCATGGGGCTTTTGAGGAGCGACCTCTTCGCCAGCATGATGCTGGGGAATTGAGGCGCTCCTCTGCCCTGACGGTCCTGCCGCCATGCGTCTGAATGGAACTAGTGCTGCTGAACGGAACAAGCGTCGGAGATCGAGCGAATGAATCGTACTACAAGCGAGGATGTATGACCAACAATGAACAGTGAGTTGAGTTAAAGTGAACACAAGCAATATAAATAGAGCACCCTCCTGGGAACAGCGAGAAAAGCGAATGCGGGAGGGGCCCCTCCCATACGTATAAACTGTAAAGCATCCTAGCAGGGAGGGGAGCGGAAATAAAAGCTCTCAAACCTATTTGAAGAACCTTACCAGAGCATTTTGTGACCTTCAGAGACTTTTGAAAGTTTTGGTAAAAGTAAACAATCTATAAAAATGGCGATGAAAAAATGGAGAAAGACAGACTAGCAAAAGTGAAACCACTGTGGGGCATGAGCCCACCATCGGAAGAGACCACAGAGTTCTCTAAACTCTTGACAGACTCTTTGCACCCTCTACTGGAGCAGATGACCAGTATTAATCAACAACTGGTAACTTTAAACCAAAACTTTGCAGCTCAGCAGCTCCAACTCTCTGAAACCTCAAAAAAGACGGAGCAAATAGCTGAGAAGGTAAAGGAAATGGACGCCAACTCTAAAAAAGTTTTTAAAAAAGATGCAAATGCTGGAAAAGAAGCAAGCTTCGGAAGAATCTCAACTTATACAACTGCAAATGGAAAAAGCTAACCTGGTACTCCAGTTCCAAGGGGTTGCTGAAGCAAAAAATGAGGATCTAAAGCAACTTCTAAGCGATGCATTAGCTCCAGTAGCAGATTTAAAAGCGGAATACCTTGTAAGTGAAATAGATGTGGTCTATAGGGCCTACTCTGCTTACATCAAGAAAAATAATTTGCCTGGGGAGATTGTGGTTAGATTCTCGAAGAGGCATGTGAGGGATTTAATCCTGAAAGCGACTGCAAGCACATCCCTGAAAATCGGTGGCAATGTTATTAGAATTTTAAAAGATATTCCATTTGAAATAAGGAAGAAGAGGAAGAAGTATAAAGACTTAATCCTTTTCTTACAAACAAACAGCATTTCCTACAGATGGTTGACCCGCGAAGACATCATCTTCAAATTGCAGAATAAAAGAGAAAAAATTGACTCTGTCTTTAAAGCACGTGAGTTCCTGAGACTGCAATTGGGAGAGACAGAAGAGGATGCGAAAGAGGAATAGGACAGCAAATCTAATGGTGAATTGGACTCTGTGTCTTCTGACGAGGACTCTGCTTCAGAAAAGGGGGCATCTGCCCCAAAACGAGGATACCAACTGAGGAATAGAAAAGATAGAGAAAAGTGAAGGCTGAAGAACTTTGAAGGGTCCCATAAAGCATTTGTTATAAGCTTATGCTGTTGGGGTGGTCTTTAAACAGTTAAAAAAGGGTTAAAAGAGAAATAACTAAGCCTAATCAACTATGTTCAATGTAATATGAGCTTTTTAGACTAATACATATGTAAGCTGATGTAATGATCGCCTATTCTTGGGGTTTTAGTTATTAGTGGTTGTCTTTACTTTCTCTTTAGATGTAGATGCCCCCCTTCCTTTTTTTTTTTTTTTTTTGTAGTTTTGTAGTCTATAGAAAATGCAATAAAAAATCCCCTCTGGGGGCTTAAAAAATGATAATACATAAAACTAGCATATGAACTATGTATAAATTAGGGAAACCTGAGCACCACCGTATCTGCTGGCCGTGACCAGGGAGTTGACTCCTCTGTGGGTTGTTTTTCTGCCTATGAGGGGGCCTGACTCTGCTAGTCAGGAGAACTCCCTACTGCAGGATTTTTTCATTGGGGAGCATTAAAATTTCTTAGGGGCAGTTAAGTTATGTTAATTAAAGGTAATTAAATTAAATCAAAGTTTCTTAAATTGAGTTTAATTAAATTACCTTTGATTTAACACAAACACATGGCCAGGGCAGCAGGTGAGCGAGCAGCTGGCTCTCTACTTGCCAGGGCAATGAGCAAGCAGGTGGGTGAGGAGGCTGCTGTGCCTGTCTGCAGTGCACCTGCACCTGTGGGGGCTGGGTCACATGACCAGGTCATCACATGACTCCTTCTATGGCATAAGAACATAAGAACATAAGAGAAGCCAATGTTGAATCAGGCCAATGGCCCATCTAGTCCAACACTCTGTCACATAGCGGCCAAAATATACCAGGTGCCATCAGGAGGTCCAGCAGTGTGGCCAGGACACTAGAAGCCCTCCCACTGCTGCCCCTCCAGCATCAAGAATAGAGTGCATCACTTGCCCCAGACTGAGAGTTCCCATCTATACCCTGTAACTAATAGCCACCGATGGACTTCTGCTCCATATGTTTATCTAATTCCCTCTTGAAACTGTCCATGCTTGTAGCTGCCACCACCTCCTGTGGCAGTGAATTCCATATGTTAATCACTCTTTGGGTGAAGAAGTACTTCCTTTTATCTGTTCTAACCCGACTGCTCAGCAATTTCATTGAGTGCCCACGAGTTCTTGTATTGTGAGAAAGGGAGAAAAGTACTTCTTTCTCAACCTGCTCAATCCCATTCATAATCTTATAAACCTCGATTATGTCACCCCTCAGCCGTCGTTTCTCCAAGCTAAAGAGCTCCAAGTGTTCTAACCTTTCTTCATAGGGAAGGTGTTCCATATGCACAGGTGCACTACCCTGGCATGGCACAACACAGCAGCCTCCTCGCCCACCCACTCGCTCACCGCCCTGCCAGTAGAGAGCCGATAGAGAGCCAGTCAGTGGCCACTCACTTACCTGCTACCCTGGCAACTGGCCGGCAGCTAAAGAGCCAACCAGTCACTCACCTGCTGCCCTAGCCAGCAGGGAGAGAGCTGACCACTTGCTTGCCCACTGGCCATTGTGACTTAATAAATATTTTTAAAATTGCTTTCTGGCATGACTTTTTGTGGGTTGTTGCTTTTAATTAAGGGGGCGTGGCCCAGAAATGCCCCACCATAGCTACAGGCTCACCCTACTCCTGCTGATTATGCTTAATACCAAGTCCACACATTCCCCCAAACTCCCATTACCACTGAAGTTTGGTAGGACCCCACACACCTTCCCCACAGACCCACCATTGCTGTTCACCCATACAGCAGCTGCTCATGATAGGGAGATCTGAAGCACTTCAGGTTCTTATTTGTTCATTCAGAATATTTGCATGCCACCTCTACACACCTGCTTGAAGCAGCTTACCACAGTAAAACAAAGTCAAGCATGCAATAAAACAAATCAGAATGATAAAAACATAATAAAGCAATCCAAGTCGGTAATAAAAAATACCGATACCCTCGTGTTCGCATCTGTTGAACCTGCCTGCTGTGATGTTTGTGGTGTCTCTAGTATAAATGGCATAGAAGAAACACAAGAATAATCACAACAGCAGTCATATTAATTGAACTAAAACTGATGAAAATAACAACATACATAGTCACTGAGAAATTAAAATTGCCATGCTGTACAAGACACCACTCCTGGATCCTCTAATGTTCAGCTACAGCTGGCCACATATGTATCCCAGAGGTGTGGATAGGACCAGCAATAAACCAGCGATCGATTTCTTGTTCAACTGCACCTTTAAAAGCAACTTGTGCAACCAACATTACATTCCAATCAAATATGCTACCAGACCTCTGCCTTCTGCTAATGCACAATTTGTTTTCCATTAACATCCATGAAAGTTCAGCTCAAGCAGTCAGACATTTCCGGAAAGCAAAAATATCCCATCAACCATTTGTAAGAAACGTCTGTAATTCACTCAGCTTTGTTTAATATCCATTCACAGAGTGGAAATGGCCATCAAGTTTTTAAAGCATGAATGCCTTAAGGAAGATCATTTTATTGCAAAGAGAAAGTTCTTGATACTGTGCTGAAATGCCAGCTCATTAGTGCTGAAAGGAAGAACCTTACTTAATTTACTATAATAAGACATATGACATAACCAGATTCTGTGGGATGAAAGGCACAACACAGCAGCCTCCTCGCCCACCCACTCGCTCACCGCCCTGCCAGTAGAGAGCCGATAGAGAGCCAGTCAGTGGCCACTCACTTACCTGCTACCCTGGCAACTGGCCGGCAGCTAAAGAGCCAACCAGTCACTCACCTGCTGCCCTAGCCAGCAGGGAGAGAGCTGGCCACTTGCTTGCCCACTGGCCATTGTGACTTAATAAATATTTTTAAAATTGCTTTCTGGCATGACTTTTTTGTGGGTTGTTGCTTTTAATTAAGGGCGTGGCCCAGAAATGCCCCACCATAGCTACAGGCTCACCCTACTCCTGCTGATTATGCTTAATACCAAGTCCACACATTCCCCCAAACTCCCATTACCACTGAAGTTTGGTAGGACCCCACACACCTTCCCCACAGACCCACCATTGCTGTTCACCCATACAGCAGCTGCTCATGATAGGGAGATCTGAAGCACTTCAGGTTCTTATTTGTTCATTCAGAATATTTGCATGCCACCTCTACACACCTGCTTGAAGCAGCTTACCACAGTAAAACAAAGTCAAGCATGCAATAAAACAAATCAGAATGATAAAAACATAATAAAGCAATCCAAGTCGGTAATAAAAAATACCGATACCCTCAGTGTTCGCATCTGTTGAACCTGCCTGCTGTGATGTTTGTGGTGTCTCTAGTATAAATGGCATAGAAGAAACACAAGAATAATCACAACAGCAGTCATATTAATTGAACTAAAACTGATGAAAATAACAACATACATAGTCACTGAGAAATTAAAATTGCCATGCTGTACAAGACACCACTCCTGGATCCTCTAATGTTCAGCTACAGCTGGCCACATATGTATCCCAGAGGTGTGGATAGGACCAGCAATAAACCAGCGATCGATTTCTTGTTCAACTGCACCTTTAAAAGCAACTTGTGCAACCAACATTACATTCCAATCAAATATGCTACCAGACCTCTGCCTTCTGCTAATGCACAATTTGTTTTCCATTAACATCCATGAAAGTTCAGCTCAAGCAGTCAGACATTTCCGGAAAGCAAAAATATCCCATCAACCATTTGTAAGAAACGTCTGTAATTCACTCAGCTTTGTTTAATATCCATTCACAGAGTGGAAATGGCCATCAAGTTTTTAAAGCATGAATGCCTTAAGGAAGATCATTTTATTGCAAAGAGAAAGTTCTTGATACTGTGCTGAAATGCCAGCTCATTAGTGCTGAAAGGAAGAACCTTACTTAATTTACTATAATAAGACATATGACATAACCAGATTCTGTGGGATGAAAGGCTACAAAAAACAGTGGTGGTATTAGCCAATAAAGTAAGAGTTCAAAATGTATCAGACTGGTTTGATCATTTAGGAAGTTTCTAAAGCTACCCTGGTATGGGCCACACTTGATATTAACTCACTTCATTCTTTAGATAAGTCTGGCTAAATGAAAAGGTGGTAAGACTAGCACAAGTTGGCTACTATATCAACTGCATTAATTTACCAAGATTATTTATTTTAAATGCCTTTTACTTTTCATTTTATCCTAAAAAGAACTCCAAGTGTCCTGCAAAAAAAAATAATAAAACAGTCAAGAACAGAATGTATTATAACCAGACAAATCCATAATAGGCAAAGCAAGACAAAGCATCCAACTTTGTTATCGATAAGTGCTACTGAACGCTTTCTTAAAAACAAACAGGTAACCAATACAGGGACTTTATATGTACAAACTGACTTGCCAGCCAAGAACTGAAGAAAGAAATAACCCCTGAGAGCTTTTGGGGCTGGGGTTTGGCATCACCCAGCATCACATGAATGCTGCATTACACCACCATGTCACGGCTGCATAATCAAAAGTGACATCACCCATTGATGTGATGAGCATTGTAGTGACACATGATATCACTCCTGGTTATGTGATCACAAGTGATGTCATGGTGTTGCTATAATGGCCATTTTTCTTGAAAATTTCTCCCATGGCTGTACTGGACAGCAGTGGGTGGCAGCAGAAGGAGGCAGAAGGTCTCTAGCCATAACAGGAGACCTGGTCTCCCAATGTACAAAGTAGCTAGTTGCAGTGAATAGTCGGTCTCCCAAATTTTGGACCACTTGCTATTTTCAGATTGTCTTCAAGAGCAGCCCATGTCAACTGTGTTACTGAAGTAGTTACTGCAGTGTTAACGAGCAATACTAGACTGGTTGAATCTAGAAAGGGACATAACATATGTGTCAGATATAACTAGAACAAGTACTTTGGGCCAACATATAAGCTCATTTTATGATCAGGATGGCTGGGTGCAGCAAAACTCTTGACCAACACTGTTAAAGAAAGATCTATATGTGGGGGCTGACTGACCCAAGGCTACCCATTGAGGTTTTTTTTTTTAATAGAAGAATTTTTATTGGTTTCATAGACAAAACAGACAGAAAATAAGAAATGAAATAGAAAGACAGAAAACGGAGTCTATACTCATCTAACAATTTGGTTCACATATATCCAGAGAATCAAACTTTTAGGCTGCCTATAAATATTATATCTTATGGCTTAAGTTCTCCTAAGTAGACTTGTATCCATTTATAAAATTTCGCCCACTTTCTTTCAAAGTTTATTGTTAGGATAATTTGTCCATCTCTGCTGCATCCAAAAGTCTAAAATTGCCACCCAGTGAGTTTCATGATGAGCATGGATTTTAATCTTCCATCTCCACTGGCTAGGGTTGCCTTCCTCCAGAGATCAGTTCCTCAGGAGAAAATGGCTGCTTTGGAGGGAATGCTGTTTGGTATTATACCCTGCTGAAGTTCCTCCCCTCCTCAATCCCCATCCTTCCCAGGATCCACCCACCAGATCTCCAGGAATTTTCCAACCCAGTGGAAACAATTCCTCAGCATCAGCAGTGTAACCACTATGCTGCATCAACAATATATTCTTTTTCTTTAACAAGAGACAAGGACAGTGCATTTTTGGGTAGTTGGTAAAGGGAAATGTATCTAATGGAACGATATGGTATAAGCTCAGTGTATTACATTAACACAGGCTACACTTAAGAAAACAATATGAAGCAATCCAGAAACCTGTGTGGATAATCTGCTTTGTGGCTCACCTGGGATGAGATGTCAACAGTGCTGTTACTTCCAGGGAAGGATGATGAATGTTTTACAAGCCATGTTTTATAACTTCACTTTGAGGATAAGTGCTATAGCACAGGGGATAATTCAGCTAGTCTGGTTAGAAGGAGGAAGGAACAAAATACTTTTAAATGAAACAAAAAAAATGGAAGGGGGCAATCTGGAGTGGAAAAGTGTGGGGTCCCCCACCCTTGACTACAACACTGGCTTAAGGAGATGAACTGAACAATCCTATGCTGTTTGACTGACATGATGTCAATTAAAGGTGTGTGCAAAAAACCGCTTGATTCTCATTTGTGGTTCATTCTCTTTTTTAAAAAAAAACACCACAATTTTTATTTTTTCCTCATAACACATGTCTGCTTTTGTTATTCTGTTCACTGTTCATTCCTCTTGGTTTCAATAGAACAAAAATTCTAGATGTGATACCCCCCCCATTTGGGTAGGAGAAATCACTGTTCTGTGATGGCATCCTTAACCCATTAGAAGGATGCAGAATTTCAGGCTGTTGTTGGGAGGTCACAGAACCTTATATTTAGCTTCCGGTCGGAGTTAAACTGGTGAGTTGACGCACTCTGCGAACTGTGCAGGGTGGACGGTGGCTCCTTTTGACAGTTTGGGCCCTTTTTGGTCCAACGCAGCACTCCCCAGGCGGGGGGTGGCAAGCAAGCAGCAAAGTCCAAGCGAGAGTTGAGATTGGCGTGGGCAAGCTTCGGAGGAAGCTTGTTTACGCTTTGATCCCCTCTCACGAAGCGGGCAGTTGCGAGACAACACTACAGGACAGCAAACTACAGGAAAATTTGTAAAGGTACAGTCTCTGAGACAGGAGTCATGTGAATAAAGGGAAGGGTTTAGTACCAGTTGCATCCACGGATGTAAGTAAACAGTGGAGAAGAAACACTAGTCTACGTTATGCATTTATCAGGTAAAAAATATTATGAGAGCTAATTTCGACATTGCTCACCACACAAACAGGCCTTTCAATAGCATTAGCTTACCACAAAGATATCATAGGCTGCCTTCACAGGGGCAGTTTAATCCACTGTTGCCCCACCTCAAATTAAGCCAGGTTATTTTGTGGCAGAGAATCATGACCAGACTCAATTCATTTTAGCATACTTCAATGCCGTTTTACCCCTCCTTGCATGACCAGATGGCAGAAACCAGGGAGTCAGCCCGTCAGCCATTTTTTTAGAAGTTTGCCCTTAGGAGCATGCCCAGAAGCACTCAGCATGCTGGGATATGGAGATCATGGGGCTGTCGGCCATTTTCTTTTAAAATTAAGTCCACAGAGCAATCGTACAAGTGGCAAAGAGACTGCTGGGAAATGGAATCCACTGCCGTTCTCCCTCTAATCTTTTCCATTTACCCCTTTCCCAAACAATATTTAAAAGCTGCAGAAAAGGGGTGTCTTTCTTTAAGAGTTTTTCAAAAGAAAATGAGGTTTTGAGCAGCCCCCCTGGGGGGAGGTGCATATATACAGTCATGCGATCCTCGCTAACTGTGTGTGTGGGGGGATGGCGACCAGAAAGCAAGAGTTCAGTGAGACCTGCCTGACTGCTTGGCTGTGCAACAGAGTGACTAGATGACAGCAAATCCATTTTTGAAGCGGCTCAGACCAACAGGACCAGACTTTATCAGGTATCAAAAAAAAAACGGGGCAAGGGGAGGGGGAATGGAACTCAGACAACTCAGGCACAACAGACAGATGTTGCTGTCTGATCCCGCACTTTAAATCCATAAGGGAACAACAAGGGGAACGGATCAAATTGCCCGTGTGAACACAGCCATATTTGGTCTATTTCTATATCTACTCCTGCTGATACTATACAATGTATTGTGGGTGAAGCCCAGGTATAAAAGTATGAGTAGGAGTGCTGTGATAGGTCATTACACTTTGTATGCCATTGCCTATCTAGATGGTCTTCTGGGATTATATTTTGTTTGCAAATTGCAAGCCAGACCTTTGTATTTCAACAAAAAGTTTTTCCTTTTTAAAAAATATGCTAGGGGGATTGAAAAGGTCTCCTGCTGCTTTCCCCATCCTTGTCCCTCAATAATCATACACTAAACATGTAGTGTTAACCGGCTAAAAAAATCATTTATTTTTTTAGAGAGAGATTTCAGCCCTGTTTTATGGGTAGGGGGCTGTGTATGACTTATTTCTCTATTATAAACTTGCCCATTTTGCCTGGTGGACTCAATGTTCATAGGATACGGGTAGCAAATATTTTGTCATGGGCGTCCTCCTCCCTATTTGTTGGCTCAGCACTTTCAGAAGGAAAAACTCATCCTACCAAAAGGCAATTTCCTTGGTTGTCTCTATCCTGCTGGGGTGGGGAAGCGGCATGACTTCTTTCTCAAGTGTTCCAAACTTTCCTTCCTCCCCAAGCTGAGTATGTTCTCCTTCATTTATATTCATCCCATTTATGCTTTCTCATATCACTTTCTGGGACATGTGGTGAATGTTGCCAACTGCATAACAACAAAAGCAGTACAGTTGACTTGTAGTTGACTTGTAGTGGTGCATGACCGTGGAGTAAACATAACCCAATAAGGCCAGTTTACTTATTTAGATTATTTATGTACCCCACCTTTCTCTTGACACAGGACCCAAGACAGGTGACAACTACAGACACAATACAAAAATAATAATTGGTTACAATAATTAAAACAAATAGAAAAAACAGATTAGCCAGAGCCCATTTGTGTGCTTTTGGACTGAGAACAAGGGGACTGTTAGGAGACCTCCCCTATGATGAATGCCGTAGCCATAGGGATTCCCACTGGGAGACATGTCCATTGCATATGTGGGCCTCAGGTAGGGTTGCCAGCTCCGGGTTGTGAAATACCTGGAGATTTTGGAGGTGGAGCCTGAAGGAGGGCAGGTGTTGAGAGGAGGGACTTTAATGGGGTATAATGCCATAGAGTTCACTTTCCAAAGTGGTCATTTTCTTCACGGGAACTGATCTCTGTTGCCTGGCGATCAGTTGTAATCCCAGGAGATCTTCAGCTACCACCTGGAGGTTGGCAACACTAGCACCTTGAATTAGACTCAGAAGCAAGCAAGCAAGCAGCCAGTGAAGAGTCTTCAGGACTCGTGTAATGTGGTCATGATAGGCAGACCTGGGTCACTGCATTATGTACATGTGTCAGCTGCAGCTATCTGGCCAACTGCCACGTTGAAAATATCACCAGTTGGTTTAAAAAAAAAAAACACAACCCTCAAAAGCCTACTCATTTGAACTGCATGTTGTCATATGAGGTGTTAAACTTGATGCACCATGGGGGTTGTAAACAAGGTAAGTTTGAATGTCGATCACATTTTTCTTTTTTTTTCTTTTTCTTTTTGTAAATCACATTTCTTCTGAAGGTTGCAGGATCCCTGGTGGCAGAGTCCTTGTGCTGCTCCTTGTTCTATAGATATTTAGGTATCCAGATTGTAAGAGCAGCCTTATTCCTTTGTGTTGCACGATGGGACCTGAAGATCTGTCCTAGAGAATACAATTGAATTCTCCTTCACATCAACAAGGCTGAGATTTTCAGCTGTTCCCCCTGCCCACCCACCCCACACACATCGCACTGTAATGTGGTGTTATTGAAAAGACCCTTTAAAAAGCATATTTGCTTCTGTCCTCAATGTAATTTACTGTATTTGTTACATTGTACAGAATCTGAGCTCCTGTAGCCATTAACCAGAGAGTCGAGCTGTAATGTGTTTTCTCTGATACATGTTTTAATGAGTGACGGGAAATGGTATTGAGAAGGAAATGCAGCAGCCTGAGATGGATCAGGTTCCAGGAACAAAGAATTACCTTCCTCATCTCTTGCAGAGCTTTCTGCTTTCCTTATAGCCTGCTAGCAATGTACACGGAGCATTCTTATTAAGAATGAAGACACGATGAATTCACTTTCGACAGGCAGTCCGAATGGCTTTTATCCTGAATGGCTTTTTCTTTGCTGTTTGCAGGAAAGGAAGGGCACAAAGAGCATCCACGCTGGATCAAACTGATAGTCCATCCAATAAAGCATCTTGTCTACAACAGTGTCCAGATAAGATGATTCAGGATGTTTCAACAAAACTGCACACTGCCAGGTTCTTCCATTCTACTCTGTCCTTTCTTGGCCTCCGGCAATTTAGGCTGTTCAGGTTGTTCTAAGCATTAAAAACAATGCACCTAATAGCTACTGACTTTCCTGCTTTTGATGTATTTTCGTGTTCCTTTTATATGCTACAGTTGATCTGGTGGCAAAGAGTTCTACAAGTCCAGACAAGAGGGCACTGTATGAAAAACAACTATGTGCTTCAAGCCAGCTATTTGTATATAGATACATATAGTATTAGGGAAAATGGAAAACAATTGTTCCCTATTCATTTTAACCCAACCCACTCCTGGTTTTCTCAGGAGAAGTGATGATGGACATATCAAGGTCTTTACCCCTGCCCATGATGAAATTTAAAAAGTTCCACTTTCCTTTGTAAATGTTGGGTTCATACTTTCTGGATGCTCAGATGTTGAACTCGAACTGTCATTACAGGTAGTCTGTAACCCACCCACCCCCTCCAGTTCCTTCTAAATTCCAGGCTGCAGAGTTTGGGGCAGTAAAGCCATTACTTTGATAATGAAGATGGGCTTTGTGCACATAAGCAATGGAGACTTTCCAGCCTGGAAGTGACCAAACAGTTCTAGCCTTTTCCTTACTCTCTGTCATGGCTCAGGTGGCGTGTCACCTGCCACTGCCACCACTCTGGTTTTAGGACCCCTTGAGAAGGCCCAGAGCACCCTCCCAAAGCCTTCAGACCTCCCTTGTTTGGCTGAATAATATGCATGAGGGCCAGGCAAAGTAAACAACAAATAAAAGGTTTATTTTACAGGAGGTCAGTCAAATATAGGAAACAAGCAAGGTGCAAGAACAATAGCAATAAGAGCGTGAAGAGAAAAGAAACCAAATGCCCTAATGCAGCTAGACTCATAGTCCTTAGCTCACTGTCTCCATTGGGCCTGAGTCCACTCACCCTTCCTCTCAGGGTGAGGGTCTCCTCCACCAGCTGCCTTCCCTCTGGCCCTGCTCTCTTGGAAGAAAGAACAGCTCTTCTTCTGTCCCAGGGCTTTTATTATAAGTCCCCTTTCTCTGTGATTGGCTAAAATTTGTGCCAGAACCTCTCAGGGACTTCTGGGAGTTGTAGGGCTGGCCTCCTCCCACTGCTACTCAGGCTCCCTGGGCTTGCTAGGCCTTTACTTGCCCAGATCTTGCTACTCTCCTTGGTGAATTTGCCCATAGAGTGGTTTCAAGGGTGGGGAGGAGAAGCCCTCATGGGAGGGAAGCAGCCAGTCTTGGAGAGGGGCAGACATGCTTTAAGGAGCAGACATGATCAAGACGTACAGAGACATCCTTGAGACTTTAAGGACTCTGAAGGAGATACACACTGGCACAGGGTCTGAAAAGAGGTAGCCAGCCAGATGGAGAAGAAGATAATCTGAAATTTACAGAGCCTGAAAAATAAACATGGAACTATGAAGATGTTTCTGCTTATCTCCTTCACATCACAGAGAGTTGCAGACCTAGGGAAAGATGATGTATTTATCCCTATGTGACTTCCCTAGTAGGATTTTGCTGTTCAGCTGTATGATTTTACTCATTGTATCCATAGATTGCCTATGCCTTTAAGGATACATTTTACTGTGTCTCAGATAGAAGTAATTTGGTTTTTGCAGCCATGGAAAAGGCCTCATATTTTGGTTTAAAGGATAAGCAGGAAGAGCTGGGACTATCTCCAACCACTGAGATATCAAAAAATGTCCCCTTTACTTCCATGGTATCTGGATTAAAAAAGGGATTATGATTTTTTAATAGAAGGTGTGATTTAGGGTTGCCAGTCCCTCTGCTGGCAGGGGTAGGGGATCCCCTGCCCCCACTTCTCATTTCCACTGCCGAGAGCAACAGGAGAAAAAATAATTCAAAATTGGTGCTGGGCTAACGGTATGACTTCCTTCCTGGGGAAAACTGCCCCAAACTCTATGATTTTACCATAGAATTTCTAGTGAAATTCTAGTAAAGAGGGTTTTCCCAGATCTACAGCTAGACCTGGCTACCCTAGTTTGACCACAAGCTGCCAGACTACAATTCTATTAATGGCCTGCTAGGGGCAGCACAGAATAAACCTTGCTGTTGAAAGGCAGGGGAATTTTGGGAATCTTGAGAGGGGCTGGAGGTGGAGCCAAATCCAAAATGGCTGTTGTACAAGGCAGAGCCAAATTAAATACCTCCCTCCTCACACCTATTGAGGAAAAAGAAAATCCTGAAGTAATAGAACCACAAATTGACAAAGGAAAGGCCAGGTACTTACCAGGCTTCCTGATCTTCCCATGGCTGCTGTTATTGCAATTGTGGAAAATCCTTTCATTTGAATGAGGGCAACCAGCTATAAGCCCTGCCTTACAATGGCCCTGTTCACTTTCTGATAACCAAGGGAAATACTGGTAGGTGCCATGGTGCCCAGGGGCGCCATGTTGGGGAACCCTGATGAAAAGGATTAAGTGGGAGAGGTGAATTCCTCATTGCGGTCTAACAAAAGTCAGCCAGTTCAGTAAATTCCTTGTTTGCCATTAGAGGTCATTTTACTATGCTGTCCATGCACCCAGCCTTCCTTTCTGTATTTGTTTATATTTTTAAAATATTCAAGCAGGGGAAACTGTTTATGCTCCCAATGTGGAAAATATCAGAATCTCCCCAATGGGGACACATGAAAACTAACTAATGATAAGTACAATGATATGTACGCAACTCTCCTACATTTTCTGTTTTGGCACATAGGATTAAAGTTCAGAACTATTCTGTGTCTCTCAGTGTCCTTGGAGAGTCATTGGTCTAGGGCTTCCGTTCTGGGATTCATGGCGTCCTGACGTGCTCTGGCTTGCTCGTAGAGCTCCCAGAGCAAACGGAGGGTCTTGACGACAGGGTGGGCTTCCAATAGCCCACCGCAGATCCCCCCAGGCAGGGGGGTGACTGGCAGAGAGCCTGGCCCGAGAGAGGAGTTGAGATCGGCTGATAGCGGGGCTTTAAAGAGCGCCGCGACCAGCCTTGATCCCCTCCCCCAGAGAAGGCACTTCGGAAAATCTCTACAAGACCCCACCGAGTTGGATTCTCAACATAAGAACGCATGACCCAGACCTCCAAGACATTCTACAGAAACTGATATCAAGGAAACACTGCTATAACAAGACACTGACTTTGAAGGTAACTTTTTAAAATTGCTCACCGGAGACGCGTTTCGGCCGAAAATAAACAACATCCGATGAAGCGCATGATCGTGCACTATCTGCTGTACTAACATTGGAGCGGAAAAAGTGCAGTTAAACAGCTAAAAAAGGCCAAAAAGCCGAATTGTTGATCATTCCTGCGGTTAAATTATTGACTTTAAAATAGAAACTAACAGTAACTCCGCGAGAATTGCAGTGGAAAAGTACTGGAGCTGCTGCAGCAGAAATCAGCAAAACAGGAAGTGACTTCAGAACAGACAAGTAATCATCCTAGAGAAGACCAAGGAGGCCGGAAGAAGGGAAGAAACCAGGAACAAGGGGGACCATTAAGATTGCCGGACAGGAAGTGAGTACCCGGAAGAACCATTTACCATAGAGAAATTGCGCCCGCCATTTTGGGAAGGTCAGAAAAATTTTCTTTGATTTTAAACGAAAGACTTAATATAAAAAAGTGAAACCAGTGCGATTTAGGTGGGCACAAGAAGGACTTTGATTTAGAGTGTGTTGGAGGGAAGATTGTGAACAACGGCTTACGACCTGCGGCAACGACAGAGGGCAAATACCTGGTCCTCCCCGAAAATGGCTGGAAAAGAGGAAAAAAAGCTACAGGGCATGATGGAAGCTATGGAAAAACGAGTGATGGACGCGATTCTGAAGCTTGAAAAGACCGTTATATCAGAGGTAACAGAGCTGAAAAAAGAAATGTCTGGAATTACAAAAGAGATACAGACGCTGACCAAAAGAGCAGATGAGATGGATGTAAGGGTGAAGGGAGTAGCATCTAATATAGCTGAGGTCACTTTAGAAACAGATAAAGTGAATGTGATGGTCCAATACAATGCAATGATTAATCATATGAGATTCAGGGGGATCCCTGAAGATAAGAATGAGGACATCCATTCAGTCATGGTAGATGCTGTTGCAGATTTTTTGAAAATGGAAGAGGAGAGAGTGGCGGCACAGATTGATGTGGTATACAGAGTCAATTCTGCGATTGCGCAAAGGAAAAAAATTACCTAGAGATGTAATTGTCCAGTTTATATCTAAGAAGTTGAAGGAGGATTTGTTTAAGCAACAATTTCAGGACGACTTCACAATTGGCAACAAGAAAATCATGGTCCTAAAGGAACTACCCAGAGCGATGCTTCAGGACAGACGACTTTTTAAAGACCTGATTGACAAGCTGAAATCAGAGGGCATAAGATATAGATGGGAAATTCCTAAAGGTGTCAGTTTTTCATTCAAACAGAAGAGAGTCACCATCAAGTCAGTTGACCAAATGACCAGATTCATCAATGATAATTTTATAGACTCTGATAAATAATTACAGAATCAACATGGAGAGTCAAATAATTTCATGGAATGTTAATGGACTGAACTCACCCCAAAAAAAGGAAAAATGTCAGACTCTGGTTGGAAAAACAGAAATGCGATATTGTTTGCTTGCAAGAAACACATATTAAAAAATCAGATGCCAAATTTTTGATTCAAAAAAGATTAGGAGAGGAATTTTATTCACTCTCCTCTCAAAAGAAAAAAAGGAGTAGTTACATATATTAAAAAAGAGTTGGAACCAAAAGAAATTTTCAAAGACAATGAAGGGAAATTTTTGGCGGTAGAAGTTGTGCTGCAGAATAAAAAGACATTAATTGTTAATCTCTATGCTCCCAATGGGGCAAAAGAAAACTTTTTTCAGAATTTGTGGGAACAATTACGACAGTTGACCTATGAGCAAATGATTTTAATGGGCGATTTTAATGGTACTGTTGACAATGTTGTTGATAGAAAATCAAAAAAAGGAATTGAGGCCATGGGCAAACTTCCTAAAGTCTTTTTCCAGTTGATTAAACATGAACATTTGGCAGACGTTTGGAGAACTAAACATCCCAGAGACAGTGAGTACTCTTTTTATTCATCAAGACACGAGTCTTTTTCCAGGATAGATATGATGTGGATGACAGAGAACCTAATCTTGCAAACACGCAAAATTGAGATACTACCTAGGACTCTTTCTGACCACAGTCCGATAAAATGGTCAACGTATGTTAAGAGAAAAAAATTTCGATGGCGACTCAACGAAGATTTGCTGGACAAGCAAAATATTGTGGATAAAATAAGGACAGAAACCCAAACATACTTTCAACTGAACTTAAATAAAAGTGTACAGACGCAAACGGTATGGGAAGCCTACAAGGCTGTGATGAGAGGACATCTGATTGCAATTAATAATAATGAAAGGAAACAACAAATGAAAATAGACAAAGAAATTATGGGAAATATTCGGAAAAAAAGAAACAGAACTTAAGAAAAGGCCTGGTAAAAAGAAGATTTTGAGAGAATTGAGGATCCTAAGGGAGCAATATGCGGCAAGGTTGAACAAAGAAGTATTTTGGAACTTGAAAAAATTGCAACAGAAATCCTTTGAAGGTGCAAATAAACCTGGCAAATATTTAGCATGGCAATTAAAGAAAAGAAGAGAGAATAAAACAATCACTTGTTTGAAAGATGGAAATAAAGAGATCTTGGACCCAGGAGGAATTAAAAGGGAATTTTTCAAATACTATGCGACTCTCTTTCAATCGAAACAAGCAGATCCTCAAAAAATGTTGGATTACCTATCCAAAGTTAATTTGATACAACCAAATCCAGAAATGAAAACACTCCTAAATGCTGCAATAACTAAGGACGAAATTAGTAAAGCAATAGCCGAGGCAAAAATCTCCAAAGTCCCAGGCCCGGATGGCTTTTCAGCTAAATTTTATAAAAAATTTCATGAAGATTTGGTTCCGGTGCTGGAGATTCTTTTAAATGAAATTAGAAAGACAGGAAAGATCCCTGACTCCTGGAATGAAGCTGCAATCACCTTAATTCCTAAAGAAATGCAAGATTTAACAAATGTTAAAAACTATCGGCCCATTTCATTATTGAACAACGATTATAAAATATTTGCAAAAATATTGGCAGAGCGCCTTAAAAAGTTTTTGAAAGATACTATTGTGGAAGATCAAGCTGGTTTTTTACCAAATAGACAAATTAAAGACAATATGAGGGTTGTATTGGACGCAATTGAGTATTATGACAAACATCCTGAAAAAGAAGTCGCTTTTTTATTTTTGGACGCAGAGAAGGCCTTTGATAATTTAAATTGGGAATTTATGTTTAAAGTGCTTGAGAAATCTATGATGGGCGTAGAATTTACAAGAATGATCCAATCGATATATAAAGAACAAAAAGCTTCGGTGATTGTTAATGCAGAATCAACAGATATGTTCCGGGTAAGAAAAGGTACTAGACAAGGTTGTCCCCTGTCACCATTGTTATTTATCTGGATTTTGGAGATTTTGCTACAAGCGGTCAGAGATGATGTTAATATAAAAGGGTTGAATATTGGAGGTTTTTCATTTAAATTAAGAGCATTTGCGGATGATATCATGTTTATTGTTGAAGATCCTGTTAATAATATGCCTAAGGTATTTGAAAAAGTAAGAGAGTTTGGTGATCTTGCAGGGTTTTATGTCAACAAAAATAAATCTAAGATACTGTGTAAAAATATGATTGGTACAAAGCAACAAATGTTACAAAATGTGACAGAATGTGAAGTGGTTAAAAGGGTTAAGTATCTGGGAGTTGAAATTACAATGAAAAATATAGATTTGTTCAAGAATAATTATGAAAAATTGTGGGGTTCGATAAAGAGTGATTTAGAAAAATGGGAAAAACTAAGGTTATCTCTTCTTGGAAAAATTGCCGTTATTAAAATGAATGTACTGCCCAGGTTAATGTTTTTGTTTCAGACAATACCAATTGTGAAAGATGGAAAAGTGTTGGTAAAATGGCAAAGAGAAATCTTTAAGTTTATCTGGGCAGGGAAGAAGCCAAGAATAAAAATGAAGATAATGTATGATACTAAGGACAGAGGTGGCTTCCAAGTCCCGAATTTGCGTTTGTATCATGAAGCAGTATGTATGTCTTGGTTATCTGAATGGGTAAATTTGGAAAATAGAAAACTTTTAGCTCTTGAGGGGCACGATTGCAGATTTGGCTGGCATGCCTATCTTTGGTATGGGAAAAACAAAGCTGACTCCATGTTTAAGCATCATTATGTAAGGAGGACATTGTTTGATGCATGGACCAGGTATAAGGATACAATATCGGATGAAAGGCCTCTGTGGATTGTTCCAGCTGCAGTTATACATTTGTTTTCAGAATATAGAGGCAATGATTGGTTGAAGTATCAGGAATTGTTGCAAAGAGAAGGGAAAAAAATATGTTTTAAAACCAAATAATGAATTAGAATTTGAGTATGGTTGGCTACAATATTGTCAAATAAGGGACATTTATAAAAAAGATTGTAAAGAGTTTGGTTTTAGGGCTATGAATGATGATTTTGAGAATATATGGTTGAAAAAAGAACGGAAAATGATATCAAAAATGTATAATACTTTGGATGAAACCGTTAAAGAACAAATGATAAAGTGGGCCATAAATATGAACAAAGAAATTTCTATGGAATCATGGGAATTTTTGTGGAAAAGATCTTTTAAAATGTCCACTTGTATTAACGTAAAAGAAAATTGCTATAAGATGATGTATAGATGGTATATGACACCAAAAAAGATTGCTAATATTAGCATGGATAAGAACTTGAGTAATAAATGTTGGAAATGTAAAAAAGTAGAGGGTTCTTTTTACCATATGTGGTGGTCATGTGATAAAGCGAAAGCATATTGGTCTAATATACATTGTGTGATGCAGAAAATATTGAAAACCCCAATTGAGAGAAAGCCTGAACTTTTTCTCCTCGGTTTGACAATGGAAAAAATTCCACAAGAGAAAAGGACACTGTTATGGTACATGATTACGTCGGCGAGAATGGCCTTTGCTCAGCATTGGAAAATGGAGAAGGTACCAGATATACATGACTGGTTGAGAAAATTGTTTTTTTTAGCAGAAATGGACAAAATGACAAAGAAATTAAATGGACAAATGGCAGAACAGTACTTAAAAGACTGGGAAGGATTGAAATTGTATCTAGAAACTGAATATAGAATGAAGGGGAAAATATATAATTTGGATACGTACGGATATTGAATGAGAAGTGAAATGAATTTTGAACTGTATGTACTGTTATACATAATATGCTGAAATTGTAGAGGTTATATATAATTTAAATGTGTTACCTGGTTTGTCGAGGTATTTAAGTCTAAACTTGATTGCCTTATAATTTTTTCTGTTTGTTATTAGCAGTGTTGGAAGCCTATTAGGGGGTGGGGATTGGGATCTTACTTTTTGGAAACTGTATTGGTAACGTGATTGGAAATGTTGAATATATCCCAATAAAAATTTTGTTTCAAAAAAAAAA
>JAPDNY010000001.1:87335580-87489159 GCA_029375565.1 Gekko gecko | reverse complement strand
GAGAGTCATTGGTCTAGTGGAGCAAATGAGGGTGATTTCTTTCCTTCTTTTTCTGGATTGAACAGGCTCTGGTTGACACCTCACATGAGGAAGCTGTGGGTGTCACTTTACAAGCCCTCTTCCTGTCTCTGCGTTTCAGAATTTCCTCAGAGCACAGAGTTTGGGTCTAAAGAGATGACTGCCTTCTGGTATTTTATCATTGTGACCAGATTTTAAAAAGTTGTGCTGCCAAATTACATAAAATAGTCTGTATAGAATCAATTAAAACAAATAGTCAAACTATAAAAATAAAAGCCTTGGTAATTATTCTTATGGCAATCTACTATGTGGATTTCTGGAAAACTGTGAGGCAGTTCTCAGTATCCAACACAACACACATGCCCTCTTTTTCTGTTACCCTCGGGTTTCAGAGGGATAGACTACTGATTCAATTGACAATAGGAAATCAGGCCTTGGCGATTTATGGTCCCGGTCACACGGAGCATTTGCCCCACTGAAGACATGGTAGCCCTGTGGGGTTTCCGAGTGGGATCACACAGGCACATCTGTGTTAGGAGGTGAACTTTGAAAATGCTTTTATTTGTTATTTTCTGACCTGCATGCACACCAGGAATGGTGCCAGCAAGAGTCTTTGCTTTGGGAGAATGTATGCTTGAGTTAATGTGACTCTCTCTGTAAAATGAGGTACCACACAGCCTGTATCTCCATGCAAATGAGGTCACAGACGCATCTTACACATTTACCCAGCAGCCTTTGGGAGCAAGAAGCATCTCCATTAGCATCTCCATTACGGTCTTTTCCACAGAATGTAAAAACAACAACTTTCCACCATTGAGGAATCTCTACCTCGCGTGTACCCACAGGATGCTTGGCATTTGCATGTATGAAGACCCGGCCAGATCCATCTACATACCTAAAGGTTTCCATGCCAACCCATCTTGACACCTGGACCAAAATCCTCCCTTGTAGAAAGGTGTAGATTTTCAGCATTGCCCCACCTTAGGAGGAGGGAACCCCACATCCTTTAGCCAATGGTATAGGGATGGGATGGACCCAGAAACACCTCAAGCCAGCCCCCAGACTAACTGATAAAAGGGGGTGCAACCTTTTGTTGCTGGGTTTTTGCTTGCTCTGACTTCTGCAGCCGCTGCTCCTTCTTCATATCAACAAGATAGCTAAGGTAACTTATTGTGGTAACTTGGAGTCGCGACCAAGGAACCCTCACACATATAGCTGGCCTATCTGTGTGTAGCAAAAGTAAGGAATCCTTAGTTAGAAACAATCCTTGTTCCTGAGCACTGGAAGAACCAACATCTCCTGAAGCAGATAAGTATAATTGCTTTTCCCCCTCCTGAAGACATACCTTTAGCTTAAATCCCAATATTGTTTTCCATTTCTACTGTATCTAAAAGGAACTTGAATGTATGTGTGTGTGTATCTGTTTTTGTATGACTGTAATGATAAGAACCTTCAGTAAAGAGAATCTTGATTCAAATTAAGAAACCTTTGTCAAGCATCATTCCTTGAAGAAATAGGCTTCTCAGCCGACGGACACCGGTTTCTCTGTATACATTGGCAAAAAGACCTCAAAAGTTAGTCAGCCACTGCGTAGATAAGCAGTTCGGCTAACATCTGGGAGGCGTAGCACTCCCGTGGCCAACGTGCAGCTTCCCTCCGAAGCTGCGGAATAAAAAACTACCAGGAAAGGAGCACTAGTTTCTGGAAACCCCGGGGCAAAGGCCGGCGTCTGATTGCGGGAGCACCAATATCGTGGGAGCAGCAAACCGGATGTTGTAAGTTTCCATGGGATGCGCACCAATGCCAAATGGCTCATGTGCACATGCAAGACACCAACAGTGACCCCCCCCCCCCAATGGCACATGCACACATTACACCAGCACGGCCTGTGTGCCAGTGCTGTGCCACTTTTTCACCCTGCTGCAGCATCACAGTGTGATCGGCCCTCAGAGCTGGAGCATGGCAACTGGGCGGACTGTGTGATCGGGTTACCGCGCCTTATTTTGCTCTGGGACGAGCAGCCACGCCTCCCCCGTGCGTTTTCTGGCCCATATGACTGGGGTCTATATATAGCTTTAGGGTTGCCAGCCTCCAGGTGGGATCTCGAGATCTCCTGGAATTACAACTGATTACAGACATCAGTTCCTCTGAAGAAAATAGCTCTTTTGGGGGGCCTATTATACTGCACTGAGATCTCTTCCTTCCCCAAACCCCACCCTCCTGAGGCTCTACCTCCACGCCTCAAGAAATTTCAGAACCTGGAGCTGGAAACCCTACACATAACAGATATACAGACTTCTCTGAGCACGTTTATGTAAAGGCCCTCCAGAAATGCAGATGACATATCTTCCACTCTAAGCAAGTTCTTCATATTTAGTTTGCTTATTGGCTTGTTTATTGGTTTGCTCCTCTCAGCGTCCCTGCTGGCTCTCAATAGATTTCTTTTTTAATTTCAGAGAGTTTTTCATGTTTTATAATCCTCAAAGATGTTACAAAGCTGTAAAAACAATGAATGCAGATAGGGAAACAAAGCGAATGCATATAAAAAGAGATCTACTTGAACAGAAGAGGGTCAAAGTACTGAATGTTGAATAAAAGGTGAACTTCCTCCAGGAAGCATCTTGTTATAAATTATTCACCTCATGCTATTATTGCAGAAGAAGGAAAGGGTGTTACATCCCATTACTCCTCTCCTGATCCATCCATGTATAATACAATTTGACTTTGTTCTAGAGGTCATTTTGAAGAGGCTATGCTAGAGGCAAACTGGATATAATGAATCCTCAATGCTATTTTTTCTCTAAAGAAAAATACTTTGGGGGAGAAAGACAATTTCTGAGCAGCAAAGCCTAGGGGAGGAGTGTTTAATCTTCCCCTAAAAGTCATTTCCTTACTCCAAAATACCTTTCTCATCTCAGGTATCACCCCCCTTATGAAATTCCACAGGGTAAATAAACACAAAAGCCAGTATGGTGCTGTGGTCCGAGTGACAGACTAACATCTGGGAGACCCTAGTTAAAATCCTCACGCTGTCATTAAGGTGATTGAGGGTTAGTCAGGTTCTCTACCCAAGCCTACCTCACAAGATTGTTTTGAGAATAAAAATGGGGGAAGGAGACCTACATTCGCCATCCTGAGTTTCATAAAGGAAGGCTGAGATAAAGATGTGCTAGATGAAAAGAATGTGGAACCCTAGGGGAGCAGAACCAGCCTCGAGGGACTTGGGAGTTAGTTGACCGGACAGAGAGGCATCTGTTCTCAAAGGAGAGCTAAGAAACTAAGTGGATCTGTTCTAAAGGATGAAACCCAAAGCTGGAAAACATAGTTCATTCAGTATATTCAGAATGTTGCTTGCCAGATTCTTATCTTTCTTCCCGTCTTAGATGGAGGCAAACAGCCAAATCACCAACTGGTCTGAATAAGTTGCGTATGGTAGAAAAACAAGTACAATTTAGTGAAGACTTTTACTGAACCTGTGGCCCATTTGGTTGTCTTAATGTTCTCTTTGGGGGGGCAGCAAAGGCTAAAGCACTTTTTTAATATGATCCTGCTGATTGCCCTTAGTTATGGTCTTTAAGCTCAATTTGTCTGTTGTTTGTGTGCATTAGGCAGCTGATATAATGCCTTTGTTGCCTGATGGGCTCTCCCTATTCTCAGCTGGGCGATCAGCCATCTCTCAGCATCTGTTCCCTTCCTTCATTAGGCTACAAACAGGAGTCATCATGCACCAGATTCTGTACAAATCCAATAGAGATGAAATCAGCTTTCTGGGAACAAGGTGCCTCTCTGTCCGGCGAACTCCGGCTGCAGTTTCAAGCACAAGTATACACACACATTTTTGCTGCTTGTTTATAGCCTTTAGCTTTATCTGTTTCTCTTTATCACTTGCCATGTTGGGGCCCATTCACTCAATGAAATCAGCATGTTGAATGCAGGTTGAGTGTATCCCTGTAGAGTTAGTAAAGGCTTAAAGGGTCATGGGACTCATAACTTAACCTATATCTACTTGGGGGGGGGGATCACAGTATTAATCTGTGGCAGCAAAAATACAGGGATTTCAGATGTCTCCAAGACTAAAAAGGTTTTATTGTAGAAAAAGCTGTTATGGATGCAAAGCTGGGAGACAATACAATTTGGTATAGATTGAAAGCTTGGTGTCCGAATCATGAGTGCACCACTTGTGACAGATTGCATTTTAAAATATTAGAAGTGCCATATAAACAGGTAATGGACTGTGAAGGGTTAATTCCTCATAGAGCCAGAGAGCCTTGAGTGACAGGCTGCTCCAAGAGATCTGATTGGTTAGCATTGGTTGAGCAGAGAAAGACTTGAGAGCTGAATGCTAAGGAGAGGTCAGTCTGAATTCAGCCCTGACTGAGAAGAGTCTAACCCTGATGAGTCTGAATCTAGCTCTGGCTGTGATCACACACACTAAATAATTCACTTTCAATTCACTTTCAGTGCACTTTCCAACCAGATTTTACTTGTGTGAACTGGCAAAAGCCAGTTGGAAAGTGCACTGAAAGTGGATTGAAAGTTGATTATTTAATGTGTGTGACCGCAGCCCCTGACAGAGAAAGGTACAGTGCTGACAGAGTTTGTTATAGTCCTGACTGAGAGCAGTTTAACATATATGGAGTACTAGGAAGGTTGGCCGAAGGTGTGGGTAGTTTGGTGAAGACTCCCATTCAGACCAGAAGGGGGGATAGATCTTCTAGTGACAGAAGAATTTTCCTACCCAGTTAAAACAAGAAGATAGCTCAGAAGAGTGGAGAGATCCCTGGTCTGGTGTGTTTAGAAACTGCCTTTTAAATCCTGAAGTCAGTAAAAGAAACCCATCAAGAAGAGTACTGGTGTGTTTAGTGAAGGAGTTTGGGTACAGGACAGAGTATCCCTGCCTTCTGGACACCAAAAAAGCCAAATAAGCTCAATAAAGTATGTTGTACAAATAAATTTCTAGTCAAGAAATGGAGTCAGAAATGAGGAGGAAGTTCTTGGTGTTTAATTGCAATTAGACAGGGGAATACAGTTGGACCAAATGGCCCATCAAAAACTGACTGCTTTCTGAGCATATTCAGGAAGTACATGATCTTTTATACATGAACTGATATCATTAAGAAAACAATATTCAAAAAGGCATAATTGGTTACAAAAGACAATGGTCATTCAAATAATAAGAAGAAACATATCTACGTCAAACCTAAATGTTCATATCCCAAACAAAAAGGTTTTTTTCCCTGATACAAGACTAAAATCTTATCTGACCCAGACATTTCAAGGTTTTGTCTTTAAGAACTACAGAATCATGAACTTTATACGTATTATCTTGTCTGCTAACAATAACAGACTTACAAGAGTAAAGCCTTCTATACAACAGGCCTTCCTTATATCCTAATAAAATATTACTTAAAAGAGAAATCCATAAAACCAGGAAAAATATGAATATGAATAATCAAAAAGGGAAAAAACCTATATAAAAAAACTTTATATTCCCATTCATACTACAAGTTTACTGGAACGTTTGAGAAACACTGAAACAAAAGGTTCTCATTTTAAAGATTCTAACTCACTGTGAAAAGCTTAAGAAACTCTCAGTTGCTTGAAACATATGAACTGTAGCATGTGCCTATATTGATTAACCTCAGAAATTTTACCCAATTTCACTTTCCCCTCTATGTTGAATTAACATTTTGTTATTTTTGAACCTTAAACAGCCTCAAGTGCCATTTCAGTGGTTTAAGTTAAAGGGGGATCTCAACCCTTCCCTCAGGTTCCTGGGCTGAGCCAGTAGCAAAATTTCATAGTGTGACAGGGTGGGACAACCATACTTCTTCAGAAAAGAAGAAAATAGATAAATAGGGCTGCTCAGTTAGAAAGGGAGAGAAAAACAGAGGGAAAATCTTGCCTCTGGGCATGGGAAGTGGGCAAGGTCATCATACACACGTACACCATTTCAGCATATATTTACTCTGTTCACCAATTTGTTTTGTGGATCAACCATCGGTGCACAGTTAATGCCCTCCCCCTTGAGGCTTGCCTGGCATCTACTTGACTGTCTTTCAGGCACTAGGCCCAAACATGTCTTTATACCCAGGCTTTTGCTTATATGTTTTATCTTACAATTTTTAAAAATTGTCTCCTTTTAAAAAATGATCTGATTCTGTTTTATGGATAGTTTTTACACCGTTTATGTCCAATGGCTTGTTTTTAATGGCTTGTTTTTATATTGTTACACTGGTTTAATGGTAAGCAGCCTCGAGCAGGCTTACTCTGACGAGGCAGCCTGGAAATATCCTTAACTAGGAATAAGGCCCATTGTGGAAATAAATACAACGGGCTCTAGAAAGGCTCTGGAAGAGTGCCCCGGCTTTGGGCACTCAGTGACAATTTGCTGTGGCAATCTCAGCAGGCTATAATGACAGAGTCCACCATTTTCTCCAGAGGAACTGATCTTTGCTACCTGAAGAGCAGTAGTAATTTTGAGTAATCTCCAGCCCACCTCCAAGATTGGTAACAGTGGTTCCCCAGGAGGGAGTGGCTGGTTTGGAGGGTGGAGTCTATGGCATTGTACCTGTCTGAGGTCCCACCCCTCCTCAACACTCACCCTCTCCAGGTTCGACCCCTCAAATCTCCAGGAATTTCCCAACCTGGAGTTGGCAACCCTATCTCCCTCCCAGCCAACCATCAACTTACCTTTAGTTTTCCATCTCCTCCCCGCTCCCTCCTAGAGAGCAGTTGTAATTTTGAGTGATCTCCAGCCCCCACCTGGAGATTGGCAACAATGGTTCCCCATCAGGGAATGGCTGGATTGGAGGATGGAGTCTGTGGCATCGTACCTGTCTGAGGTGCCACCCCTCCTCAAACCTCACCCTCTCCAGGCTCCATCCCTCAAATCTCCAGGAATTGCCCACCTGGAGTTGGCAACCTGATCAGGACTGGGCCCAATGAGTTTTCTCCCAAAGGCCAACATAGGTGTGGAAAGGGCCTTTTACTGACAGAGGAGAAAGTACAGGTGCCAACTTTGATTAGGGAAATACCTGGAGATTTGGGGTGGTGGATCCTGTGCAGGGCAGCATTTGGGGTGTGTGTGGAAGGACTCAGCAGGGTATAATGCCATAGAGTCTACCCTCCAAAGCAACCATTTTATCCCGGGGAACTGATCTCTGTCATCTGGAGGTCAATTGTAACAGTGGGAGATCTCCAGGTCACACCTGGAGATTGGCAGCCCTAGGGGAAAGTCAGCCACACAGCGGGGAGTTGAAGAAAATGGTCTGATGGTCGCTGGCCCACCTCGTTAGCCAGCCAGCCAGCCAGCCATGCTGAAGCTAAGCAGGAGAAAGAGCCTTTTCCCATTTATTCTGACAGGAAAGTAGCTGTTGGGGAGGGGGTTATGCTGAAAGTCCTTTGTTTTCTTACTCACAGAACCAAGCTTGGCTGCCTACCAACAGCCACTGAGGGGACAGTCCCTCACAGGAGTCAAGAGAACTGTCTTCCTCAGGAGAGAGAGCTGTCTGCCAGGGGGAGTGGGTGGGGAAGAGGAGCAGACCCAGCACCCAGCCAATGGCATGCGAGTACTCTTGAGTGGCGGCTGATGGGCCAATGGCTGAGGGAGGGCATTTTACAGCCAATGGGAGCACATGGAATCTTGCAAAACCAAAAGATAATTATTTATAAGGAGAGATAAGTCAATTAATTAATTAAGAGTGCCTTGAATGCTTACAGCCAGTTTGGTATAGTGGTTAAATGTGCGGACTCTAATCTGGGAGAACCGGGTTTGATTCCCCACTCCTACACTTGCACCTGCTGATGTGACCTTGGGTCAGTCACAAGCTCTGGCACAGCTGTTCCTGAAAGAGCAGTTTGTGTTAGAGTTCTCTCAGCCTCACCTACCTCACAGGGTGTCTGTTGTGGGGAGGAGAAGGGAAAGGAGTTTGTAAGCTGCTCTGAGACTCCAAGTGAAGGGCGGGGTATAAATCCAATATCATCATCATCATCTTCTTCTTCTTCTTCTTCTTCTTCTTCTTCTTCTTCTTCTTCTTCTTCTTCTTCTTCTTCTTCTTCTTCTTCTTCTTCTTCTTCTTCTTCTTCTTCTTCTCCTCCTTCTTCTTCTTCTTCTTCTAGAAATGTCATAGTTTAAGAAGAAATCTGAAAGCTCATACCTTGAATAAACTTTGTTGGTCTTAAAGGTGCCACTGGCCTCAAACTTTGTCTGACAGGTGTGAATTTACTTCCTTATTCTGCCAGAGCAGTGATCAATCTAGCCCAGTTTATTTATTTCCATGGGCTGTACTTTTGCAAAGGCCGGGGCCTTTTCCCAGCCCTCCAAATCCAATCAGGGGTGCCAGTAAAGGAACCTGCAAAGCATATGCTCTACCATTCCATGAGGGACACTTCTTGACTCTACCTTGCAGGCAGAATCTAAGGTGCCAGGGGGATCTGTCAGACTCTAACAGTGCCACCCAAAGTATAAATACTCCTAAATCCAGGGCTATTTTTGGGCAGGAACGCAGTTCCGGCTGGCTCCCGGGTTGGCCACGCCCAGCAGGAACTCATTAGCATAATAGGCCACACCCAACAGCAGAAACTTATTAGGATTGGCTATATTAGGGGTGTGTGGCCTAATATGCAAAGGAGTTCCTGCTCCAAAACAGGCAATGTAAACAGAATAAGAAGCAAAACCTTGACAACAGACAAGGTAAACAGAATAAGAAGCAAAAGGTGGGTGTGGCTGGATGACCACACTTCTGGTAACATGAGGGGGGTGGCCTAATATACTAATGAGCTGTGCTATCAGGGGTGTGGCCTAATATGCTAATATATTTCTGCAGTTGGGTGTGGGCTAATATGCTAATGAGTTCCTGCTGGGCTTTTTCGACAAAAATAGCTCTGTCTAAATCCATCAAAGTTAATGGGTTTAGAGGGTATAACTCTGTTTAGGATTGCACTGTACATCATTTAGGCTTTGTGTACATTTAAGAAGACTTCTCCACATTTGATTTCACAAAATCCCATCAATCTTCTGACAATGTCCTGTTATGCATTAAATGTTTGCACCAAGTGCCTTCAGTGAAGACACACACTTTAAAAGGACCAACACACACCGTTGCTTTCTGCTTTTTGTGATTTGCTCAGCCTGTTCCTGTGAGCATGGAAATTGCTGGTAGCCGTGTCTCCAATTTGTGCATGGTTTTATCCATGGAATTTGAAATGGGCATGTAGTCACCCATGGCTGCTCCTTCTGAGAAGAAACAAGTTAACTGTCTGATCCAGCTCTTCTTAAGTTTACCCTTATGGCCCTGCTTCTTCCCTTGCCTCTGGCTGGCCTTCTCTTTTGGATGTAGAGAAACAAGACTGTTTGCACAGCAGCTTTCAACTTGCTGTTAGATTTCAAAGCTAATTTGACAGGCATTCCTCTTAGTGTCCTTCCATCCTTTCCATCCAGGGTTAATGAAAGAGAAAGGAATCTGTGGTTCTCTTGCACCAGTGAGATGTTTGACCCAGAGTGTTTGACCCCAGCCAATGACATTCCGAATCCTCAACCATCTCATCAGTCCAGCGTCTGCTTTGTTTTGTGCGTTTCTCCCCTGCATTGGCAGAGCGCTGTGGGGCTCCAGGGCATATAACTCATGTTGTAGTCAGTGCGTGTCACAGATGGAGTGTTTTCACTGGGGTTCAATGTAATTGCTAACATTTATCACTTTAATAGCCTAATGAAGGTGAGATGTAATTAGAAAGGGTGTCAACTGGAATATGGAGTTTGTTCTGCAATTATCCGTACAGCGGGTAACCACTGTCACAGAACAATGGCAGTTATACAGCCTGCAATGGGTGGCATAAATGATCATCACTGGCTGACTTAACGTGACAACTTAAGTTCCATAATTGCTGCTTTTCTTTGGAAGCACTTCAAAGCAAACATGAAACGACAAGTCCTTCCCTCGGATGTGTTCCAATATGCTGAAAGCAAGTGCCTTTACAATGGTGGTGACATCATCCCACCAAATGGCACGCTGAGTGGCGGCGGAGGCAATGTTGCTTGAATTGGGTGTTTGTGTAAGCAAGCTTCTAATGAATTCAACACTCGCAATAAGAAGAATTCTCAGCGGAACAATTGCTGGCGCAAAGAAATCTCTGGTCTAATGGCTTGTAGCTCCATAATTTGCAAACTGCAATTAAAATGTTTGCAAATGAAAGGAGTATTCCACTGGTTGAACCTTCGGATTTAAACACAAACGGCAGCACACATTACTAAGCATCCTGGGAAGATTTCTCTAGACAGCTGGCTGGTTGACCCTTATTTAAGGGAGAACAGCGAGGGAATTGAGACGATTGCCACCAGATAATGGTCTCCTGCCGCTGGATGAATGCAGAGGTTTGCTGCCTGATGGATGCAGTACAGCAGAATGGCAATCGTGGTCTGATTGGGTTTCAGGAATGGCTCTGTCTGCACTTTAAACAATTAGCAAAGAATTGAGCCAAAGAAGAACACTTTTGAAAGTTCCTTTTTGCTGTTAGAAACCCCAACTTTCTGTCTACCGCCCCACCTGGTTCATATGCCTTTAGCAGTGGCTTGCCCTGAAACACTAGCCTTTAGCTTCTATAAAGTACTGAGACTGATGCATGGAGGAGTGATTTCAGCTCATACTTTATTAGTTAAATGGAGAACTTGAGATACTTGCGGGACCCAAAGGTCCACTTATATTCCTGTTCCAACCACACCCAACACGCACACACATTCCCGTGATAGGTTTATTTACATTGCCACTGTCCCTTATTGGTTCCCTTTAGGATCCGAACTGGCTGATTGGTGGGTTCTAGGATCCTCTGCTTCTATGGTTGTGGATGCGAAGCTCGGCTTGTCCTCTTTTGGTACAGTCTCTCTTGGTACACAACACCCCTCCCCCTTAGGTCCAGATCCCCCCTAGCACACATAGTCCCTGAGATAAGTGGGATTCCTCCACTCCCTAGTGGAGCAGCGCACTTCTGGAGTTGGGGCCATGTTCTCTGGGGTTGTTCTCACCAGTGCCAGGGACGACACTTCATCTCCTGGATGCTCGAAAGGGGCAGGTGTGTTCCTCGGCTCCTGGCTGCTGGTTGGCTCTGTGGTGTCATTGTCGTCAGCTTTGGGCAGAGCGCTTGACCCTGGCAGCATTGGAGCAGATGCCTCAGGTTCTCTGGGGTTGGGGTCCTCACATTTGCTGTCGTTAGGGTCCACTGGAAGTAGACGGCGGCACAGCTGATCGATGTGACGTCTCAGTAGTTGACCATCTTTGCTGGAGACCTTGTAAGAGAGCGGACCTTGGCTGGAACCTATGAGGGACCCCGTGCATAGTTCCGGGTGTACACGGGATCCCCTGGGAAGAAATGTTGTGGGGCCTCCTGCTATTCGAGGGCTGTGCCATATTCTGTGCCCGGTCTGGGTGGAGGCAGTCCAGCTGCATCGTCAGGCACCGTCCCATGAGGAGTTCGGCGGGACTGCAGTTGGTCATGGTGTGGGGAGTTGTGCCCTGGCTGAATAGGAAGGCGGCTAGCTTGTATTCCCAGTCCCCTTTGGTCCATGCGGTGCAGGGACTCTTTCGTGGTTCTGACCATGCACTCTGCCTGGCTGTTCGTTGCAGGATGGAACGGGGCAGAGCGTATGTGCCTTATGCCATAATATTGCACAAACTCCTGAAACTCAGCAGAGGTGAACGCTGTGCCGTTGTCAGTTACCAAGGAGTCTGGTATACCCTGGGAGCTGAAAACCCACCACATTGCGTGGATGGCTGAGCGGGATGAAGTGGAGGGAACTGACACTACCTCCAGCCACTTAGTGTAAGCATCAACTAATATAAAGAAGATCTGTCCCTGAAATGGCCCCACAAAATCCAAATGTAGCTGTGCCCAAAGCTTGTGAGAGGACTCCCATGGCTGCACTGGGACTTTTGGAGGCTCCAGTCGCGACTCCTGACATTTCTGGCATTGTTTTACCTTGTCCTCAATTTCACTGTCCAACCCCAGCCACCACACATAGCTCCAGGCTAAGGTTTTCATCCTGACGATCCCTGGGTGGTTCTCGTGCAGGGCAGTGGGGATCACCACCTGGTTTTGCAGAGGTGTGGGGATCACCATCCGGCTGCCCCATAGCAGTGCCCTTGTGAGAGGACAGCTCATCCCTGCAAGATGAGAATGCAGTGAACTCTGGTACCACCTGGCCCACGGGCCACCCCTTCCCCACCCAGTCTAAGAAGTGGGAGAGGATGTGATCCCAGGCAGTGTGGCATAACACATCTGCCACCAGGACCGGGCAATCGGGCAGGGACTCCAGCAAGTCTATGTGGTGAGCCGGGTCGGGATCGGAGGACAGCAATGGGAGGCGGCTCAGAGTGTCGGTGTGGCCCATTGCTTTCCTGGGGCGGTGGATGAGCGAGTATTGGTACCCCACCAGGAAGATCAACCAGCGCAGCATTTGCGGGGTCTGGTGGTCCGGGGTGAGTAGGCACAAGAGGGGCTTGTGGTTTTTCCACGCCGGCAACTATCGCCAGGACCTCTTTATCTATTTGAATGTAATTGCACTCTGCTGCAGATAATGTGCAAGAGTAATAGGCGATGGGAGCCTCACAGCTATCTGCCAACCTGTGCCCCAGGACCACCCACACCCCGTAAGGAGAAGTATCGCAAGCCAACACCACCGGCAGGGACTTGTCAAAGTGGGTGAGGATCGCATTGAAGGATAACAGTTCCTTTACTGCCCGGAAGGCGGCAGTGTGTTTGGAACCCCAGACCCAGGGAGGCAGTGAAGTATTTATCCAGGAGGCAGTGAAGTGGATCTGCCACGGTGACCTTGTGGGGCAGGAACGAATGGTAAAAATGTAAAAGTCCTAAGAAGGCTTGTAGTTCCGCCTTGGAAGAGGGCGTAGGTGCATGAACGATGGCTCATATCTTGTCTTCTGTGGGGTGGATACCCTGGGCATCCACGGCAAACCCCAGTAATTCTACCCGCGGCACCCCCAGGAGGCACTTTTCCTGCTTCACCTTCAGGCCAGTGGCATCAAAGCGCTGGAGTACTGTCCAGAGCCGGGCTGCAAAGGTCTCAGAGTTATGAGCCATGATTAGAACATCATCAAAAAATGGCTGGACTCCTGGGATGCCTTTGAGGAGACAGTCCATGAGATTTTGAAAGATCCCTGGTCCCGTGCTCACCCCAAACTGTAGCTGCCTAACTCTGAAAGCCCCCCTGTGCATCACTATAGTCTGGGCCTCTGCAGTGGCTTTGTCCACTGGTAATTGCTGGTAAGCCTGGGCCAAGTCCAGTTTACTGAAAACCCATGCCCCTGCCAATGAGGCCAAGACATGGCTGACCTCCTGTACTGGGTATGCGTGGTCTTGAAGTGCCTTATTAATTGTACACTTATAATCAGCACAAATCCCGATGTCCCCATTGGGCTTCACCAGGGTGACTGTGGGGGTCTCCCACCGGGCATGTGGCATGAGTTCTAGCACCCCCTGTTCCACAAGACGGTCTAGCTTGGCCTCGATCTTGGGCCTTAACGCAAATGGGGACTGCCTGGAAGGGCCTCACCATAGGGTGTAGTTCAAGAGTAACCAGGGGTCCGGAGTAGTGGCCGAGCATGACATCAAACACCCCCGGAAACTCATTGCAGACTGAGTTAAAGTTCTGTGGCCGTACATAATTCATGCCTGTCACCCTAAAACCCAGTGGACCAAACCCAGCAGGCTCATGAGCTTCCCTTCCACCACCAGCAATTCTAAGAGTCTGTCAAAGTCTTTGTACTGTACCGTGAACTTGCCCCACCCCTTGATGGCCACTAAGTTCTTTTGAAAGTGTCAGTGTCCGGCCCCATGGCTGCTGAAGGAGGGGTCCCCACCAAGGGCAGAGTTTCTGCAGGGTTTCTGCAGAGATTATAGAGATGAACGGACCCGTGTCCAATTCCATTTTACAAGGGGACCCCTGTATTAACACCATCACGTGCATTTTGTTGGGGGCGTTAGGGGGCAAGTTCAGTACCTGATGCTGCTGGTGGTTGATGGTTAGGGTATGCAGATCTGTGGCCTCATGGTGGGTGGATGTTTTCCGTCGGGTCCCTCAGGATTGGCAGGCACAGACGATGAGTCCTTGTTTGCCACAGGACCAGCAAACGCCATCGCAGAAATGGCAGGCCCTCTGTTCATGCACTTCCCTACAGCAGGGCGCGGTGACCAGAGAATCGGTTCGCAGTACGGTGCTGGACCCGGGGTCAATGGTGCGGGGTGCGGTGTCCTGGTGGTCAGAGCACAGTGCAGTGCGTGTGTCAGTGTTAGAGTCCGGCTCACTCATTGGGATCCCATCCTCATTGCCGGTATAAAGTACTGAGACTGATGCATGGAGGAGTGATTTCAGTTCATACTTTATTAGTTAAATTGAGAACTTGAGATACTTGTGGGACCTGAAGGGACCTTATATTCCCATTCCAACCACACCCAGCACACACACACATTACATTGCCACTGTCCCTCATTGGTTCCCTTTAGGATCCAAACTGGCCAATTGGCGGGTTCTAGGATCCTCTGCTTCTATTGTTGTGGATGCAAAGCTTGGCTTGTCCTCATGGCTACGTGTGAGCCTGACCGCATGTGCAGTCTCTCTTGGTACACAACAGCTTCATACCAAGGAAAGCTTTGCCTTTTGAGCAGCATCCACAGGGAGAGGAGGACCAGGCCAGACAGTTTTCTCCAGTCATTTGGCAGTCCATCCCTGAAATGCTTCAATTGCTAGATGCTCGATTGCACTTTTAAGGTATTCCAAATGAAAAGGCTAACATTCGTCCATTAGAGGAGTACATTAGGATGAATGTTGGGGATGTTGCTTGTTTATGAACAAAGGAACTGTGCCTTCAATAGCTGTATGACAACCAGAAATGCTACTCAGATAAATTTCCAGTGCAGTTCTAAGCATACTTATACCAATGGACTTTGAAGGGTATAACTGTTGAGGATTGCACTGTTAATCAGCCAAATTTAAAAGTGTAGAGCCTCTGCCCCTAGAAAAGTTGACAGGCCAAAAGAATGCTCAATGGCTTTTCTCTGCTCCTGCCTTTTGGTGTTAACCATAATGAAACATTTAAAGTATCTTTCCCTCCCCCCTCCTTTGTTCCCTGAGTTTTATTGTCTGTTGATAGCTCTCCTGGTGATACTGACTTTGCTGAAAGGGTTTTGAGCTAGAATGCAGCCAGTGCCAGTGATGGTTTTACTGTTGGTCTTACTGCTGCAGATTGTTCACAGTGTTTTTATTGATTATTGTTTCAACATTGCCTCAAGAGCAAATTTGCTAAGAGAGCAGTATATAAATATTTCAACAGAGCTGGCTGATTGTATGGGGTTTCCCACAGAATTAGCACTGCGGGTGTGGTGACTCTGTGGGAAAGGTTCCTATGTTCCCCTCTAGGGTTGCCAACCTCCAAGTGACATCAGGAGATCTCCTGCTGTTACAGTTGATCTCCAGTTGACCAAGATCAGTTCCCCTGGAGAAAATGGCTGCTTTGAAGGACCATGCTGAGGTCCCTCTGTTCCCCAAATCTCACTCTCCCCAGGAGGCCCATAGCCACAAGAAGCACACGGGACAAAGCTCTGTCCCAAATGTGCCCTGCCTACTCAGGCACGGCTGAGATGACCCATCACAGCCAGCCCCCACAAGCTGGTTTGCAACATAGACCAAGGAGGGTTCAGGAGGTCTTCTTCTTCCTGCCCTTAGTCTGACTCTGAAAGGCAGGAGTCTCAGGCCACTCATCGGTGCTGGCTGGCCTACATCATCCTGGGGGCAGGGTCATCCCAGGAACCACAGGAAGTTTTAGTTTTTCAATCTGACTCACTCTGATCAGTTCATTTGGCTCAGCAGCTTCTCATCCGTGGTGCGAACCGCAAATCCACCTTCCTTGATGTCGAGGCAGTGACTCTTCATGGGTGCATGCATGCTGCTTGCTATTCCATTGTGGCCAGGCAGGCTGTAGCCAGAGAGTGCTGTTTGTTTTCTCTCTAGGAATTGGCTTGGCAGTGGCTTCTCCGTGAATCCTGTGCTACTTTGTATTAAGGTTTAACTAGGTTTAAAGTGTGTATATATATATATACACAAACACACACACACACATAAAAACCATAAATTTAAAAAGAGTAAGAATCCAGTGCAGCACCTTAAAGACTAACAAAATTTGTGGTAGGGTATTAGCTGCTCCTTGATAAAGGACAAAAACGGTAGGGACCTAATGGAAGCAGAAGAGATTAGGAAAAGATAGCAAGAATACACAGAAGAATTATACAAGAAGGACCTCAATGTCCTTGACAACCACGATGGTATAATCACTGACCTCGAGCCAGACATCCTGGAATGTGAAGTTAAATGGACCTTAGAAAGCATTACTAACAACAAAGCTAGTGGAGGTGATGGTATCCCAGCTGAGCTATTCAAAGTCTTAAAAGAAGATGCTGTTAAAGTGCTGCACTCAATTTGCCAACAAATTAGGAAAACACAACAGTGGCCACAGGATTGGCAAAGGTCAGTATACGTTCCAATCCCAAAGAAGGGCAATGCCAAGGAATGTTCAAACTATCGCACAATTGCACTCATTTCACACGCTAGCAAGGTCATGCTAAAGATCCTACAAGCTAGGCTTCAACAGTACATAGATAGAGAACTGCCAGAAGTACAAGCTGGGTTTTGAAGAGGTAGAGGAACTAGAGATCAAATTGCCAACATTCACTGGATTATGGAGAAAGCAAGAGAGTACCAGAAAACATCTACTTCTGCTTCATTGACTATGCTAAAGCCTTTGATTGTGTGGACCACAATAAACTATGGCAGGTTCTTCAAGAGATGGGAGTACCAGACCACCTCACATGTCTCCTGAGAAACCTGTATAAGGGTCAAGAAGCAACAGTTAGAACCGGATATGGAACAACTGATTGGTTTAGCATAGGAAAAGGAGTACAACAAGAATGTATATTGTCACCTTGCTTATTTAATTTATATGCCGAGTACATCATGAGAAATGCTGGCCTGGATGAATCACAAGCTGGAGTTAAGATTGCTGGGGAAAAGATCAATAACCTCAGATATGCAGACGATACCACTCTGATGGCAGAAAGTGAAGAGGACCTAAAGAGCCTCTTGCTCAGGGTGAAAGAGGAGAGCGCAAAAGTGGGCTTGAAGCTCAACATCAAAAAAACTAAGATCATGGCATCCGGCCCCATCACTCCTTGGCAAATAGAAGGGGAAGTCGTAGAAGTAGTGTTAGCCTGATTGCACGTTATTATGAATAATAACAAGGGGAATATGATTGATTATTAATAGGCAATCGGCTGCGAGAGCGAACACCTGTGTATACAGAGGTCAGCCCCGCCAGGAGGTGTTGGTAACAGACCAGGAGACTTTTGTAGTTGAAAAATAAAGTCTTTTACTGAAGTTCTTCACAAGCAAACAATACACAGTCTCACACACAATTACTCAGGTCTAGGAAGATACAGAGAGAAATAAGCACATTTGCATTAGTAGGTAAATTATTGGTGGGCAATACTTACTGGTCCCTTTGTGCAGAGTGTTCCTCAGGAAACATGGAGGGGAAGGAAACTAAGAAAAATGGGGAACCATGCGGCCTGGCCAGCAGGTAGCACATGGAAACTCAGGCTGCAGACCTAGAGTTTAAAGATGGAGGCAAGGGTTGGGGATAGCAAGCTGGACATAAGAGGGTCAAAGGTTCGATAGGGGTCGAAGAGCAGAGAGAGAGCCGGTGGTCAGGCGTCTCCTTATAAGCAGGAGGGTGGGGGCTGGTTCTAGCCTCTGATCCCACCTCCTAGTAAGTCCGTCCCTAAAAATACCCTATTGGTTGGAAAGTGTAGGGGAGGTGTGTGGAGGTGTGCCTGAGGGGTGGTCAATACTGAGAGCTAGAAACTTGCTCATGTCTGACACCTGGTAGCAGCTAGGATGAGTCACCAGGCCGATTCCATTGTCTTCTTGATGGCATTAACCAGGCTGCTGATGGCCATCAATCAGTTACCAGGCAACGATGAATAGACTCTGCCAGGGTTACGTGAGGTCTTGCAGGTGAGGGGGGAGGGAAAGAGGCTGCCTGCCTGATATAGAAGGAACTCTTAATGGCGGTTTTGGAGTTCCTAGTCCTTGTATTTTATTTAGGCATGGTGCTGTGTTTAGTGTATACTGGGTCTGTTCCATTTTCCTTCATGAGGAACAGGCTGGTAACCTATGCTGGGCACTGGAGCTGCTGGAAAGGTCAGGAGAACGTCTCTTGCCTGGGTGCAGTCTCTGCTGGCATCTGGGTGGGGTTACCATGTGGTTCAGTCCCTTATGCACACACTGGCACAGTTTATTATTTTATTACAGTCCATAAAGAGGCTCAAAAGCCTTGCAGGGCAACAGTAGTGACAGACTTCACGTTCCTGGGATCCCAAATCACTGCAGATGGTGACTGCAGCCATGAAACTGAAAGACGCCTGCTCCTTGGGAGGAAAGCAGTGGCAAACCTAAACAGCATGATAAAAAGCAGAGACATCACCCTGCCAACAAAAGTCCGCATGGTCAAAGCAATAGTATTCCCAGTAGTAATGTATGGCTGCAAGAGTTGGACTATAAGGAAGGCCGAGTGCCGAAGAATATATTATGAACTGTGGTGCTGGAGAAGACTCTTGAGAGTCCCTTGGACTGCAAGGAGATCAAATCATTCAATTCTAAAAGAAATCAACCCTGACTGTTCCCTGGAAGGCCAGATCCTGAAGTTGAAGCTCAAATACTTTGGCCACCAAATGAGAAGGGAGCACTCACTGGAGAAGAACCTGATTCTGGGAAAGATTGAAAGTCAAAAAAGAAGGGGACGGCAAAAGATGAGATGGTTAGACAATGTCATCGATGCAACGAACATGAAATTGAGCAAACTTCAGAGGACAGCGGAAGACAGGAGGGCCTGGTGTGATCTGGTCTATGGGGTCGCGAAGAGTCGGACTCGACTGTGCGACTGAACAACAACAATTAGCAAAAGATCTGCCTGCTAAGCAAAACATTTCTGGCTATGGGCCTGGTCCCCAGGCTCCACCTCCAAAATCTCCAGGTATTTCCCAACCCAGAGCTGGCAACCCTAATCCTCTATGATCACAAGTCTGCAGATTTCTGAACATTGCAGCAATGATTTAAAAGGAACCATGACATGTGACCTCCATGGCTAATTAAGAGATTTGTGTGGAGTTGTTCATTTTATTTTTGTTTGGTGTAGTGATTAAGTATGTGGACTCTAATCTGGGAGAGCTGGGTTGATTCCCCACTCCTCCACTTGCAGCCTAGCGGGCGAGCCAGCCCTGGGTGCACCAGCTAAATATCAGGAGAAATTTCCTAACTGTAAGAGTGGTTGAGCAGTGGAACAGACTGCCTCGGGAGGTGGTGGATGCTCCTTCGCTGGACGTTTTTAAGCGGAGACTGGACAACCATCTTTCGGGTATGTTGTAGGTATGTAGGGCTATCTTTCAACTATGCTCCTGCAGAGTGCAGGGGGTTGGACTAGATGACCTGTAAGGTCCCTTCCAACTCTAACATTCTATGATTCTATGATTTTGTTATTGCTGCCTCTGCCTCTGTTGGTTTCACTTTTACAAGACAGGCAGCATTGTCCTAATAAGGGCATAGAGAAGCACAGTGTTTCTTAGGGGAAAGGAGAAAAGAGGCTCTGGTCTTTTTTGATTAACTGCAGGCTGTAGCTACTAGAATGACACAGAGGTGTGAGGTATTGCAGTCCTGAAGGATGTGGGGTCTTCTGCTGCAACCAAGAGGAAATAATGAGACAGAATTATAAAACTGAAATAACAAAACAAAAAGAAACAATAACCAAACAATCCATACAAAACTACCTTGTGAGGTAGGTGGGGCTGAGAAAGCTCTTTCCAGAACTGTCCTTGAGAGCACAGTTCTGACAGAACTATGGCTTGCCCAAAGTCATCCAGTGGCTGCAAGTGGAGGAGTGGGGAATCAACCCAGCTCTCCCAGACGTCCCCAGGCTCCACCTCCAAAATCTCCTCTTCCCTGGCTTGCTTGGGCGCCCCCAGCTGTGGAGCGCCCAGGCAAGCCAGCGCTGGGAGGAAAGGGGTGGGGGTTAAAACCCCCACCCCTTCCCTGGCTTGCAACTCGACCGCCCTCCCCTCCCCCCCCCGGGGAGGAGGAGGCGGGGGCAGCATGGTGGGTGTCTCCAGGCCCCACCGGGAGGTTGGCATCTGCGCCCGCCTAGGGCACAGTGCCACCTCCAGCTAGCCCTGCCGGTAACGACTCCCTTGTAATTTCCGCCCAATAGATCTAGTCTTGCAGTCCAGAGCAAGAGAGAATAGATCTGCTCCATCTTCTACATGACAGCCCTTCACATATTTGAAGATTGCAATCATGTCCCCTCTAAGCCTTCTCTTTCCCAAGCTAAACATACCCAACTCTTTCAGCCTTTCCTTATAAGACTTGGATTCCAACCCTCTCACCATCCTGGTTGCCCTCTTCTGGACACGCTTGAGCTTGTCAACATCCTTCCTAAAATGTGGTGCCCAAAACTGGACACAGAATAGAGCGGAACTACCACCTCCTGTGATCTGAACACAATGCTTCTGTTCATGCATCCTAAGATTGCATTAGCTTACTTCACAGCCACAGGCTCATGTTTAGCTTGTGATCAATCAGAACACCTAGATCCCTTTCACATGTGCTGCTGTCAAGCCAAGTCCCTCCCATTCTATATCGGTGCCTTTGATTTTTTTGTACCCATGTGTAGGACTTTGCACTTATCTCTATTGAAATTCATTTTATTTGTCTCGGCCCACTGTTCCAGCCTATCTAGATCATTTTGAATCCTGACTCTGTCTCCTTCAGAATTAGCAATCCCACCCAGCTTCGTGTCATCTGCAAATTTGCTAAGCATCCCCTCTATGTCTTCCTCCAGGTCATTTATAAAAACATTAAACAACATCGGACCTAGGACCGAGCCCTGTGGGCTCCACTTGAGACTTCCCTCCACGTAGATGCAGAGCCATTTACGAGCACTCGTTGGGTACGATTTTTCAACCAACCATGAATCCATCCAATGGTTGCTCCATCCAGCCCACATTTAACCAACTTATCCTCAAGGATATCATGAGAAACTTTGTCAAATGCTTTACTGAAATCTAGATACACTATATCCACAGCATTACCAGAGTCAACCATTTTAGTAACTCTGTCAAAAAAGGAGATAAGGTTGGTTTGGCATGACTTACAACCAATTAACTCATTCCGTTCAAGGTGTTCACAGACAGAGCATTTAATAATTTGCTCTAGAATTTTCCAGGTATTGATGTCAAACTGACAGGCCTGTAATTTCCCGGGTCCGTATTTTTTCCCTTCTTGAAGATCGGGACAACATTCGCTCTTCTCCAGTCTTCCAGCACAACATCAGTACTCCAGGACATTTCAAAGATTAGAGCCAGAGGCTCTGAAATAACATCTGCAATTTCTTTTAGCACCTTGGGATACAAGGCATCCGGCCTGGAGATCTGAAAGTATTTAAGGCAGCTAGATGCTCTCTGTTGTTGTTGTTGTTCAGTTGCACAGTTGAGTCCGACTCTTCGCGACCCCATGGACCAGATTACGCCAGGCCCTCCTGTCTTCCGCTGTCCGCTGAAGTTTGCTCAATTTCATGTTCGTTGCATCGATGACACTGTCTAACCATCTCATCCTTTGCCGTCCCCTTCTTCTTTGACCTTCAATCTTTCCCAGCATCAGGGTCTTCTCCAGTGAATGCTCCCTTCTCATTTGGTGGCCAAAGTATTTGAGCTTCAGCTTCAGGATCTGGCCTTCCAGGGAACAGTCAGGGTTGATTTCTTTTAGGATTGACTGATTTGATCTCCTTGCAGTCCAAGGGACTCTCAAGAGTCTTCTCCAGCACCATAGTTCAAAAGAATCTATTCTTCGGCACTCGGCCTTCCTTATAGTCCAACTCTCGCAGCCATACATTACTACAGGGAATACCATTGCTTTAACTATGCGGACTTTTGTTGGCAAGGTGATGTCTCTGCTTTTTATCATGCTGTTTAGGTTTGCCACTGCTTTCCTCCCAAGGAGCAGGCGTCTTTCAATTTCATGGCTGCAGTCACCATCTGCAGTGATCTGGGATCCTAGGAACGTGAAGTCTGTCACTACTTCTACGACTTCTCCTTCTATTTGCCAAGGAGTGATGGGGCCAGATGCCATGATCTTAGTTTTTTTGATGTTGAGCTTCAAGCCCACTTTTGCACTCTCCTCTTTGACCCTGAGCAAGAGGCTCTTGAGGTCCTCTTCACTTTCTGCCATCAGAGTGGTATCGTCTGCATATCTGAGGTTATTGATCTTTTCCCCAGCAATCTTAACTCCAGCTTGTGATTCATCCAGGCCAGCATTTCACATGATGTACTCTGCATATAAATTAAATAAGCAAGGTTAGATGCTCTCTAACCATTTCCTTACTTATTCTGGACTGGCAGTTCCCCCTTCCTTCATATGCCCTGCATTCTTCATTTTGTATACAGCTCACCTTATGGTTAAAGACCGATGCAAAGTGAGAGTTGAGTAATTCTGCTTTGCCTTCATCCCTTGTTAAGACTTGACCGTCTTCCCCTAGCAATGAGCTTACCCCATCCCTGTTCTTCCTTTTGCTCCAAACATAGGCATAGAAATTTTTCTTGTTATTTTTAGCATCCCTTGCAAGCCTCAGCTCCATCTGCGCTTTAGCCTTTCTGACACCATCCTTATAGATTCGAGCCTGCTTCTTGTACTCATCCTCAGTAATGTACCCTGTGGTGATGTACCCTGAAAACTTTGAGACTGACTAAATAGCTACCTTACCAGCAGTTCTCTCTCCTGAACTCAGTAGCAGCCCTCTACTCAGGTTCTTACAAGTCCTCCAAGCACAACCCACAGGCTATGGCCCACAGGCTAAGAGCCACAGCAGCTCACTAGGTGCTCTCCACTCCTTGCCTTAGCCCAACTGACTCGAAAAGAAACCAGAAAAGGACAAAACAAAACAAAAATCACCCCCCCCAAAAAAAGGCTGTTAGAATGGGGATTTGTTTAGTTTATATATTCAACATGATAATTATAAAATACCCAATTTTTGTAATTATTGTAATTAATAAGTAAAGATATGCATACGTCTTCTAATCAGTGACTTTGCATCTGGGGAATAAACAGGCCTTTGAAGCAGGTATCTTGAATTCTCTAAGACAGGGAGCATATCAGCCAGGCATGCTTCAATCCAGGTCCCAACTTCCATTATTTCCAAACTGGCTCTCCCTTCTCACCTTGTAGTCTTCATACATAATACTTCATACATAATGGGACAATGTTTTGCCCATGCATGCTTGCATTCAAAACCAAAACGGATCTTTACAATCTCCTGCAGAGTGCAAGGGGTTGGACTAGATGGCCTGCAAGGACCCTTCCAACTCTAACATTCTATGATTCTATGATTCTATAATCTTGTGGATCTTTACAGTCTATTAATCAAGCCATTACAGTAATGTATTAAGCAGTTAAGCAGTTCTAACGTGAACAACTTCTTCCTACCCTCATGTGACTTTAGTGGCTCATGGTTATTGTCTATATTGGCCATTATCCTCCTGGAACTGCACATTCACACAGAGATTGCATTCCATACTTAGAGTTAAAGCTCACAGAAGATAATCTAGGGTATCATGGGATACCTAAGCCTCTGCTTAGGAAAAAGTGCTACAAAATCCTTGCACATTGCCTTCCCTTATAGTGCACTGGCCTGTGGCTTATTGCTTACATTAGAGGAGGAATAGCAATCAGTGTTCTGTGGCCATGAGTAGGTTGCAGACTAGATATGTTCAGCACAAAGCATCCAGTCTGCAACCTTTAATGAAGCCTGAGACACCTTCGTGGACCCCTATATTGCACTGAAGTGGACAAAAGCATTTGGACTATGCTCTATAGCAGGAGTAGACGGAGTTGGACTCTTCTCTGTTATATTGATTAGGGAAAAAGGGCTTTATTCAAATATAATTTCAAAGTATCCTAGATTGCACTGGGTCAAGGATTAAGCATACCTCCTGCCTCCATAACCTCTGGGTCTGCAGTGAAGACAGCTTTAGTCACCAGCTTCACAATGTGACCAGCACCAAGTTAGTTTTACATACATATGTAGACCTTTAAGTTGCAGCAGTTTCAAGGCAAGCCATGCGATTCTCTAGTTTATTTGTGCTGTGTTCTCTCACACTGATTTTGAAAGAGAAGTCATGACAATGGACAATGTGACAATGCTACTAGATGAACAAATGTTTGTTCTGAAGGTGTGCATTTGGGTGAAGGGATTGGGGATGCATTGCCATTGCTGGGTAGCAAATTGGCAGCATGAATGATAGTGTTTACTTAAACTGGAAGGCCGTGTAATGACAGTGATGGTTTGTGGGAAAGTGATATGAATAGTAATTGCCACAATTAAACTATAATGATATAATTAATGTAAAGATTATGCATGGCTCAACTCCAAGCTACCAAAGTGCAAGAGGTGTTGATCATGCCTAGACTGCAATTATTCCTGTTGACATGGCATCAAATCTGCCTTTATCACTTGCTTGTGATATAAGCTTTACAAGAACTCAGGGAACATTAGAGAAACAAGTGCTCACAAGTGATAATAAATAGGCGTCTAAAGACAGGAAGAAAATACCAAAAGCCTCTGAACAGGAAAAGACAATCTATCCAAGAGAAAATGAGACTTGCTTCATGTATTAGGCAGTTCCTATACAGATATCAGCTACATAGAGCCTGCTTATGTGATTCACCCCATGTAGTCATTGTACATGTGGATACCCCCACCCACCCACCTGAATATTTGCTGGGAACTGTAAAGTTTCTGGCTTCTTTCAGCATGTGGGGTGGGTACTGCACACGTACATGGCACAAAAAATCCTGCTTGTTGTTGTTCAGTCGCACAGTCGAGTCCGACTCTTCGCGACCCCATGGACCAGACCACGCCAGGCCCTCCTGTCCTCCGCCGTCCGCTGAAGTTTGCTCAATTTCATGTTCGTTGCATCGATGACACTGTCTAACCATCTCATCCTTTGCCGTCCCCTTCTTCTTTGACCTTCAATCTTTCCCAGCATCAGGGTCTTCTCCAGTGAATGCTCCCTTCTCATTTGGTGGCCAAAGTATTTGAGCTTCAGCTTCAGGATCTGGCCTTCCAGGGAACAGTCAGGGTTGATTTCTTTTAGGATTGACTGATTTGATCTCCTTGCAGTCCAAGGGACTCTCAAGAGTCTTCTCCAGCACCATAGTTCAAAAGAATCGATTCTTCGGCGCTCAGCCTTCCTTATAGTCCAACTCTCGCAGCCATACATTACTACGGGGAATACCATTGCTTTGACCATGCGGACTTTTGTTGGCAAGGTGATGTCTCTGCTTTTTATCATGCTGTTTAGGTTTGCCATCGCTTTCCTCCCAAGGAGCAGGCGTCTTTTAATTTCATGGCTGCAGTCACCATCTGCAGTGATCTGGGATCCTAGAAACGTGAAGTCTGTCACTACTTCTACGACTTCCCCTTCTATTTGCCAAGAAGTGATGGGCCCAGATGCCATGATCTTAGTTTTTTTGATGTTGAGCTTCAAGCCCACTTTTGCACTCTCCTCTTTCACCCTGAGCAAAAGGCTCTTTAGGTCCTCTTCACTTTCTGCCATCAGAGTGGTATCGTCTGCATATCTGAGGTTATTGATCTTTTCCCCAGCAATCTTAACTCCAGCTTGTGATTCATCCAGGCCAGCATTTCGCATGATGTACTCTGCATATAAATTAAATAAGCAAGGTGACAATATACATCCTTGTCGTACTCCTTTTCCTATGCTAAACCAATCAGTTGTTCCATATCCGGTTCTAACTGTTGCTTCTTGACCCTTATACAGGTTTCTCAGGAGACAGGTGAGGTGGTCTGGTACTCCCATCTCTTTAAGAACCTGCCATAATTTATTGTGATCCACACAGTCAAAGGCTTTAGCATAGTCAATGAAGCAGAAGTAGATGTTTTTCTGGTACTCTCTTGCTTTCTCCATAATCCAGCGAATGTTGGCAATTTGATCTCTAGTTCCTCTACCTCTTCAAAACCCAGCTTGTACTTCTGGCAGTTCTCTATCCACGTACTGTTGGAGCCTAGCTTGTAGGATTTTGAGCATGACCTTGCTAGCGTGTGAAATGAGTGCAATTGTGCGATAGTTTGAACATTCTTTGACGTTGCCCTTCTTTGGGATTGGAATGTAAACTGACCTTTTCCAATCCTGTGGCCACTGTTGTGTTTTCCAAATTTGTTGGCAAATTGAGTGCAGCACTTTAACAGCATCTTCTTTTAAGACTTTGAATAACTCAGCTGGGATACCATCACCTCCACTAGCTTTGTTGTTAGTAATGCTTTCTAAGGCCCATTTAACTTCGCTTTCCAGGATGTCTGGCTCGAGGTCAGTGATTATACCATCGTGGTTGTCAAGGACGTCGAGGTCCTTCTTGTATAGTTCTTCTGTGTATTCTTGCCATCTTTTCCTAATCTCTTCTGCTTCTGTTAGGTCCCTACCGTTTTTGTCCTTTATCATGGCCAGCTTTGCATGGAACGTTCCCTTGATTTCTCCAATTTTCTTGAAGAGATCTCTAGTCCTTCCCAATCTATTGTTTTCCTCTATTACTCTGCATTGTTCATTCAGGAAAGCCTCCTTATCTCTCCTTGCTGTTCTCTGGAAATCTGCATTCAGTTGGGCAAATTTTTCCTTTTCCCCATTGCCTTTAGCTTTCCTTCTTTCCTCTGCTATGTGTAAAGCCTCATCAGACAGCCACTTTGCTTTTTTGCATTTCTTTTTCTTTGGGATGGCAGTGAGTGCTGCCTCCTTTACAATGTCACGGACCTCTGTCCATAGTTCTTCAGGCACTCTGTCTATCAAATCTAGTCCCTTAAACCTATTCTTCACCTCTACTGTATATTCATCGGGGATGCGATCTAGGTCAAATCTGAATGGCCTTGTGGTTTTCCCAACTTTCTTCAATTTAAGTCTGAATTTTGCAATGAGTAGCTCATGATCTGAGCCACAGTCAGCTCCAGGTCTTGTTTTTACTGACTGAATAGAGCTTCTCCATCTTTGACTGCAAATTATATAGTCAATCTGATTTTGGTGTTGCCCATCTGGTGATGTCCATGTGTAGAGACGCCTCTTAGGTTGTTGGAAAAGGGTGTTTGCTATGACCAGCGTGTTCTCTTGACAAAACTCTGTTAGCCTTTGCCCTGCTTCATTTTGTTCTCCAAGGCCAAACTTGTCTGTTATTCCGGTTACCTTTTGATTTCCTACTTTAGCATTCCAGTCCCCTATGATGATGAGGACATCATTTTTTGGTGTTAGTTCTACGAGCTGTTGTAGGTCTTCATAGAACTGGTCCACTTCAGCCTCTTCTGCAGCAGTGGTTGGGGCATATACTTGGATTACTGTGATATTGAATGGTTTGCCTTGGATTCGGACCGAGATCATTCTGTCATTTTTGAGATTGTATCCCAATACTGCCTTTCTCACTCTCTTGTTGACTATAAAGGCCACACCATTTTTTCTACGGGATTCCTGGCCACAGTAGTAGATATAATGGTCTTCTGAGTTAAATTCGCCCATTCCTGTCCACTTTAGTTCACTGATTCCCAAGATGTCGATGTTCATTCTTGCCATCTCATTTTTGACCACGTCAAGCTTACCTTGATTCATAGATCTTACATTCCAGGTTCCTATGCAGTATTGTTCTTTGCAGCATCGAACTTTCCTTTCACCATCAGACACATCCACAACTGAGCGTCCTTTCGGCTTTGGCCCAGCCGCTTCACTCTTTCTGGGGTTACTCGTACTTGCCCTCTGCTCTTCCTCAGTAGCATATTGGACACCTTCCGACCTGAGGGGCTCATCTTCCGGCGTCATAACTTTTAGCCTTTTGTTACTGTCCATGGGGTTTTCTTGGCAAAGATACTGGAGTGGGTTGCCATTTCCTTCTCCAGGGGATCACGCTTATAATCCTGCTTATATTATCAGTTATCACAGATATTCGGTCAACAGGCCGTTTCAAGCCATTGGCATTCAAGTAAAAAATGCGTCGTTTCTTTATGAAGCAACCCTAAAAATGCCCTAAAGATTCATACATTCATTCATTCATTCATTCATTCATTCATTCATTCATTCATTCATTCATTCATTCTGTTAACTAATTTGATTTATAGCCTGCCCTCCCTGCCGAAGAAGAGCACAATGTCAAGTTTTTCCTCTTGTTTGTTTTTTGAATTTCTTTCTCCTGACCCGCTTGTGTACCTCTGAATCAATGCAACCCAGCACTACCGTATATCCCTGAAATGCTACCTAAAGTTGCCACACCTTGGTAAATAAATGCCTTTGCTGTCTAGTGGGTAATGTCTTGATCTTAGACATAGCCGGATGTAAAACCCACCTCTGCCATAGGATCATTACTGTATGGTTTTTGGTATCACTAACTACAGTGGTGATATTCTTTGCATAATTAGCATGAGAATAAAATGGAGTTAAAATTAGGTGTTTGTATGGCTTGATTTTGGAAACCTTCCTGACTGGGTGAAGACATCTAGAGTTGATGGCTGGGTTGTACAAGAGGGCTACTATCCAAGAAATAAAGAAAACAATTCCCTTTGCAACTATATCTAATTCTGAACATGGCCCCAGAATGTGGACTTAAAATTTTGCATAGTGGGACAACCCATAGTCACAGGAAATGCTTTCTAAAATCTTTTTTGAAAAATGGGGCACCCCCTCCATCATTGAAGCAATTTAAAAACTGCTGACTAAGATCTCACAAGACTATATGGCAATCTCATTTGGGGGCTACTAAGCAATGCCAGAACATTTTTTAAAAAATCTGCAGCCTCACCAGAGTGTAATGTTTAACTTACTGAAGGGCTTATACCCCTTCCCAGCAGTGTTCACTCTAAGCTGAGTTAGTGTGAGCTAGCTCACAGTTTTTTAGCCTCCAGCTTACGCATTTCTGTCTCAGCTCAGGAAGGATGGCTCCAGAGCAAACTAATTTATGAAGTAGTGAAATTGCTCACTCACAACTTTAATGCCAGTAGCCCACAGAGTAGAATTTTTGCTCACAAGACTCCAAAGCTTAGAGGGAGCATTGCTTCCCAGTGTATCTACGTTCAGCCAATCAGTTAGGGCCATAAGCCCTTCAGCAAATTAATTTTTTTTTAATGATGCCTAGCAAGATCTTACCACATAGCCTCATGATATCTCAGCAGCCATGAGGCAACGTAGTAAAAGGCAGAGGAAAAGAAGTTGAGGCAAAAAAAGAAAAGCAAGGGCTGCCACTGATGTGGTCTTAGGGATTTTGGGGCCCTGGCCAAAAGTCAAGGATGCCCCCACCCACTCTGAACAAGAATAAAGTGCCCACTTTTCACAATCAGGGCCAGAATTAAGTTGGGGGGGAAGCAGAGAATTTCCAGTGCATCCCCCCCCCCGCTTACACCCTCTTTTGCTCCCACCCACTCATTCGGCTCCCAGCTGCCTGTATGGCTTTCCCTTGCCAGGCTCACAGACACCTGCACCATCTGCAACACTTTCCCTGGTGTCACTAGCAGTGCATGCAGTTGGGAGTGGAGGGGGGGTGTGGAACACTAGCAAGTGAGGGAGGGTCAGTAGCAGCAGGCCCTGCCAGAAGCCCTGGGCCCTGGCACATCCTCCAGCTCAGGATGTGCTGATGCTGGCTGGTCCTGGGCTGCTAGGTAGTGAGGGAAGAGTAAAGCTTGCTTTTCCCCCATATGCTGTTGCTTATCACAGTGCACCCCTGTCATGTAGTGGGTTTGGCGGGTAATGAAGACAGATGCTCAATGGTTACAAGCTCATTGTTTACTGCACACCTAAACAGCCAAGACGGCCAACTATGTACAGTCCCCAGGTGACACCCATAGGTCCATTGGAGGGTTTGAACTTCCCACCAGAGATCCTATAGGTGCTGAATAGGAGTCTCAGGATCCTAGTCCCTATTGTCCTTTGGAGCCAAGCTGTGGTTGCATACCGCTGGGTAATGAAGACAGATGCTCAATGGTTACAAGCTCATTGTTTACTGCACACCTAAACAGCCAAGACGGCCAACTATGTACAGTCCCCAGGTGACACCCATAGGTCCATTGGAGGGTTTGAACTTCCCACCAGAGATCCTATAGGTGCTGAATAGGAGTCTCAGGATCCTAGTCCCTATTGTCCTTTGGAGCCAAGCTGTGGTTGCATACCGCTGGTGCCTAGAGGTGTTCAGCGGACATAACATCTCTCCCCCCGTAGTTCGAGTCCAGCCTAGGTGACATAGTCCTTGAGATAGGCTGGAGGCTGGCACTCTCTCATGGACTGTCTTGGAGTGGGAACTGGGGCGTCGGGAGCCCTGGCGGCAGGAGTCACCTGGATGCGCAGCTGCAATTGTGGAGGGGCCTCTTCTGACTCTGAGATGGAGGCAGGTGCTCTGTTTTCCTTTTGGGTCATGGGGGTGGGAGCCTGCTCCAGGAACCCTCCATCGGCAGTGGCTTGGTAGGGGTTGTCTGGCAGGTCCGCGTCTCCAGAACCCGTGGCCAGGGTATCCTCCAACATTGGGACCAGGTGCCATCTTAGCTGATCCACATGCCTCCACAGGACCTGGCCATCATCCATGGAGACCTTGTAGGATATGGGACCTGTTGGCAGGATGATGCAGCTGACTAGCCATGTGGAGCCCCTGCTGTACACAGGGTCCTCTGGAAAGAACCCCCGTGGTGCCTCCCTCTGCTCTGACAGTTTGCGTGACTCTGGGGACCTGTCTGGGTGAAGTCTGTCCAATACAATCGTGGGTCTCCGGCTCATCAGGAGTTCCGCCGGGCAGCAGCCAGTACCCAGGTTTGGAGTTGTCCGTTGGGCCATCAAGAAGTGGGCTGGGCAGAACTCCCAATCCCCCTTCGTTAGGTGGCTGAGGGCTTCCTTGGCGGTCTGCACCATCTGCTCTGCCTGGCCATTGGTTGTGGGGTGGAATGGAGCAGACCTCACGTGGTGGATCAGATTGCTGCACAGGAACTCCTGGAATTCCTCTGCCATGAATGCTGTCCTGTTGTCCAACACGATGGTGTTGGGCAGTCCTTGGGTTGTGAAGATCTTGTGGAGTGCCTGGATCATGGCCTTGGTGGAGGTAATGGGTACCGGGCTAATCTCCAGCCACTTCAAGTAGGAGTCTACAGTAACCAGGAACAGCAGTCCATGGAATGGCCTGGCGAAGTATATGTGTAGCCTAGACCACGGCAACCAGGTAGACTCCCAGGCTTGGGTGGGCACACTAGGCAGATTGGGCCAGATGGCTTGGCACATTTGACAGTGCTTCACCCAATCCTCCACCTCTGCGTCAATCCCTGGCCACCAAACATAGCTCCTGGCCAGGGCCTTCATGCGGACAATCCCAGGATGCGCTTCATGCAGGCCATCAGGACTCGGTGCCATAGGCCACTGGGAACTACCACCCAGTCCCCCCACAGCAGGCATCCCTTGTGGGCCGACAACTCATTCCAGCGAGCTGCGAAAGCTGTAAATTCCGGGCCCGCTGCGGCTGCAGGTCACCCCTTCAACACCCAGCCCAGAACCTGGGAGAGGACTGGGTCCCTGGCCGAATGGTGGGCAATGTCCCCAGCCTGGAGGGAAGAGTCGGGGAGATCCTCAACCTGGAGGATGTGGTGTGCAGGAGCTGAGTCAGTGTCAATGGACAGCAGGGGCAGACAGCTCAGGGCATTGGCGTGGCTCATAGCCTTCCCAGGGCGGTGCTCGAGGGTGTAGTTGTAGCCCAACAGGAAGATGGACCATTGGAGAACCCATGGGGAGAGAACCTGCAGCGTCTGCCGGTCCACGGCGAAGAGGCCAAGAAGGGGGTGGTGCATGGCGATGGTGAAGGGCTGACTGTAGACAAAGTCATGGAACTTCTTCATGCCCACCACTATTGCTAGGCCCTCGCAGTCGATCTGGGCATAGTTCTGGAGTAGGGCACCTCCCGCCTGTCTGGGAGCCAGTGGACCAACACAGCACTGACACCATATGGGGAAGCATTGGAGGCCAGAACCATCAGCAAGGACTCATCAAAGTGAGCCAGGACTTTATTAGAGATGAGCAGCGCTTTGACTCCCTTGAAAGCGGCAGCCTGGCAGGGGCCCCAAGACCAGGGGGCCTGTTTGTCCAGGAGGTGGTGCAAAGGCTCGGCTACTGCTGCCTTGTGGGAAAGAAAGGCATGGTAGAAGTTCAAGAGCCCTAGGAACGCCTGGAGTTCTGCCTTCCCTAGCGGGGTGGAGGCCGTCCATGTTGACCATGAAGCCCAGGAAATCGATGGACGGAACCCCCAACAGGCACTTCTCCTGCTTCACTTTCAACCCAGCATCTTGGAAACGGCGGAGGATGGCACGCAGACGGGTGGCAAACTCCTCCGGCATGGCTGCAGCTATCAACACATCATCAAAGAATGGCATGACACCTGAGATCCTTTTTAAGAGAGAGTCCATCAGTTGTTGAAAAAGTCCTGGGGCCACACTCACCCTAAACTGCAGTCTCTTAACTAGAAAAGCCCCCCTATGGGTCACTATCGTTTGCTCGCTCGTCAACTGGGAGATCCAGTTTGCCAAAGATCTTAGCCCCAGCCAGAGAGGCTAGCACGTTGCTCACTATTGGGACTGGGTACGTGTGATCCTGGAGGGCCTTATTGATTGTGCACTTGTAGTCTGTGCAGATGCGGATGTCCCTGTTCAGCTTCACGGGGGTGACTATGGGGGTCTCCCACGCTGCATGTGAGACTGGTTCCAGGACCCCTTGGGCTACGAGATGGTCCAGTTCCACGTCTATTTTTGGCTTCAGCGCAAACAGGACCTTCCTGGAATGCATGCGGATGGGGGCCCCTTGCGGGTCCAGTTGCAGTGACCCATGTAGTGACCTAGCATCCTGTCGAAGACAGCCAGGAACTCTCGGCAAACCTCGCTAAAGTCTTATGGGGCACAGAGCTGAACACCGGCAATGGAGATTCCCACACGCAGCCCAATAAACTGACTAGGTCACCCTTGACCACAATCAAGGCCAAGTGGTCATCCAACCCCCGTTATTGGACATGAAAACTCCCCACCCCCAGGACAGGGATGCGGTTTCTCTGAAAGTCCATCAGGGTCACGGGCGATGGGCATAGGCAGGGCCCTCCATTCGGACACAGTCTCTTTAAGGTTGCTTCCGAAATGATGGAAGCAGCAGAGCCGGAGTCTAGCTCCATGGTACAAGAGGACCCCTCTATCTTGACCCGGACCTGGATTTTTGGGGCTGAGGTCTGACTAGGGAGTCTAAGTACCTGTACCTCTGGTTCACTGGTGAGGAGTCAGAGCTCTTCCTGGGATGCATCCTCCTCATAGTGAGTGGTAGATCTGCAGTCCTACAGGGTGTGTGGCAGTGGGGCCCGGGATCGGCAGGCCCAGGTGATGTGGCCCTTGTGGCAGCAGCTCCGGCAGACTGCATCCAGGAAATGACACATTTTACTGTCGTGCTGGTCTCCACAGCTTGCACACTCCTGGCGGCTAGACTCCTTGACGTATGCAGAGCATGATGCGGAAGGCTGGGTCCAGTGTACCTCTTCCTCCTCACGGTCTGAGGGGTCAGCGCTGGTCCGATGGGTGGTGGTCGATGCGGTGGGGTGCGACCTCTCCCAAGCCATGGTGGTGGCAAGGGCTGAGGCGAGGGTGCACTTCTCATCCTCCAGGTTCCACTGCCAGAGCTTCTCGTCACTTAGCCCACACACCAATCTGTCACGGAGGATCGTGTTGAGTTGGGCTCCAAAGGTGCACTCCGAGGCGAGCTGGTGGAGCTCAGCCAGATACCCAGTGATGGATTCATGCGGTTGCTGTTGCCGGGAGTGGAAACCCACGTGGTGCACGATCTCCAATGGCTGGGGAAAAAATGGTCCTGGAGCTACTTAATGATATCCTCGAACATGGACTCGGACAGCTTGGTTGGAGTGAGCAAGTTGTGAGCCAGCTCCATGGTGGTGGGGCCACATGAGCCAATGAGGAGGCCCTTCTTCCTTTCTTCCTCGGTGACCTCGTAAAACACCAAGATGGACTTGAGTCCCTTGACCCAGTGATGAGGCTTGGTCGGGTCGAACAGAGGGACTAGTCCTGCTCCCAGAGCAACTGCCATCATGCTGCGTGGATGTGGTGGGGAAGCGACTTATGCGCCTTCAGTGCTCATCAACTGGAGTAGTGGCAGTTCCTGGTCTTCCTCTGGTGCCCCAGCAGCCTGGCCAACTCAGCGGGATCCCACCTTCATCGCTGTTGTTGTATAGTGGGTTCGGCGCATAATGAACACAGATGCTCAGTGGTTACAAGCTCATTGTTTACTGCACACAACACACCTAATCGGCCAAGATAGCCAACTATATACAGTCCCCGGGTAACACCCATAGGTCTCATTGGAAGGTTTGAACTTCCCCCCACAGTTCCTATAGGTGCTGACCAATGTTCCCTCTAAACTGTGGAATCCTGTGAGCAAAAGTTCAACTTTGTGAGCTACTGGCATTAAAGTTGTGAGCGAGCAATTTGGCTACTGCATAAATCAGTTTGGTTTGGAGCCATCCTTTCTGAGCTAAGACAAAAATGTGTGAGCTGGAGGCTAAAAAACTGTGAGCTAGCTCACACTAACTCAGCTTAGAGGGAACATTGGTGCTGACTAGGAATCTCAGAATCCTAGTCTCTATTGCCCTTTGGAGCCAAGCTCTGGTTGCATACCGCTGGCACCTAGTGGCGGTCAGCGGACATAACACTCCCCCCAGCCCCCATGCTTGTACCTTTAGTATTTCCTGGCTGTTCCCACTGAGCCTGCCACTCTTAATGCTCCTGTTTAACTTCAGAATGTTTGAAAACCAGCCTGCCATCATTCAAAACATCCCTTAGCATCTTGGTACTGAAGACAGGTAGAAGTGATGGCTCACAGGGCTTCATAGATCATCCAGGCAAGGGAATTGTAGGAGTCAAAAGCCAGTGCTTGCTGCCCATTTCATCAGAGCTCTCATGAATCTTGTCAGTTCGGGGTCATTCAGGCATCCTAACTTGTGAGATTGTCTTGCTGTACAGAGGACAGGCACAACCCCTGTTTGGCAGAATGAAGACTGATGATGGTAGTGTATTCCCTTGGTTCACTTGGGATAAGAATCCAGGAATATGTTTTCCTTTAACTCTTTTTTTGTAAAAAGAAACTGTAGTACAATGCCTGAAAAAGTGAGTTGTGAGCCCAGAAGTCCCTGTTTAAAGTCCTGCTTGTGTCATGAACTTGGGGCAGATCTACATTTTGCAGGGCAGTATATTAGTGTCCCCATAACCAATGCATAAAGGACATATGCCATATTAACATCCTTAAACACTGTACACATATACATTGGATCCCTGATGTACCTGGGCATTTAAAGATGCTAGCATTTGCTGCACGATATACCATTGTAACATTTGGTGCTCCTTAGGGTTGAAAGCTCCAGGTTGGGAAATTCCTGGAGATTTGGGGGTGGGATGTGGGGAGGGTGGGGTTTAGGAAGTAGAAGGACCTAAGTCAGGCACAATGCCATAGAGTCCACCCTCCAAAGCAGCCATTTTCCCCAGGAGAACTGATCTTTGTTGTCTGGAGGTCAGTTGTAATTCCAGGAGATCTCCAGACCCCACTTGGAGCTTGGCAGCACTTGATCCCGTAGCAATCATGTCTCAGTCTGCTCCCTGTTCCTGGGTTCAAATTGCCATCTACCATGGAATTCATTGAGCCAGTATCTAACCTACCTCACAGGATTGTTTTGAGGATAAAATTAAGAAGGGAGAACTGTGTATGCTGTGCTTTGGAGGAAGGGCAAGATAACTCTCCTGAGAAGCTCAAGAGAAAGGCATGCATGCAAATATTCTAAGTTAATTAATTAAAATTCTGTTGGAGGCTGCTGTCTAAGTGTGGAGCAACTGTGAGTTCATGGGGAAGGGAGCCTTAAAAGCACATACTAGAGAATGCTTTTCAAACTTTAGCAACAGAGACCCCCATTTTGATTTTTTAAAAAGTTTTGTGGATCCCCAAGCCATCTTCTCTTTCCTCATCAGCACCCATCATGCGCAGGATCCATTATAGGGTTGCCAATTCCAGCTAGGCAAATTCTTGGAGATCTTTGGGCAGAGTTTGGGGAGAGGAAGGAGCTCAGGAGAGATGTAATTCCACAGAGTCTGCCTTCACAACCTGCCATTTCCTACAGGAGAACAGATCTCTGTAGTCTGGAGATCAGTTGTAATTCTGGGACATCTCCAGGACCCACCCATGGAGGCCTCCATTCTCTGGTACCCTTGAAATAATAATATTAAGAATCACATAAGCTACACTTTCAAAGCAACTTTTATGTAAAATGTTTGAATTGTCTGTATAGAGCCTGCAAGGTCAAGTTCAGACAGCATTTGGTTTTATAGGGCCACAACTCAAAAGGGTTGACCCAAACTCTAACCAATCTCACCCCTTGATTGGAAGGCACTTTACATAGGAGACAGGGGAAAACTTTCTTATGTATTAATAACTTCTGTACAGATGCTAGTTGGACTGGAAGAGGAAGGGGCCTGGAACACCACCCAGAGCTGCTTCTAGAAACAGGGTGGGAAAAACAGGGTCACAGAAAATCTATAAACTCCTGACCTTCAAAAGAGGGTAAAGCTAATCCTCCAGGTTGGGCCTGGAGAACTCCCAGAGTTACAACTTGTCTCCAGACTACCGAAACCAGTTCCCCTGGAGAAGATGGCATTTTTGGAGAGTGGACTTTATGACAAATATACCACAGTGAGGTGCTTCTGTGAGAAACTAGGAGTTTTGAATTTATGGCTTATAGCAGCAGTGTCGAACTCATTTGTTATGAGGGCCAGATCTGACATAAATGAGATCTTGTTGGGCTGAGCCATGTGTGTCATAAAATGCAATGCCAGGTAGTAGAGATATAAACTTTATAAAGGACACAAACACAAGGGTGTTTTTTTACTTAAAATAAAAACATGCTTAAAACATTAGCACTCTTGCAATATTTTGTTTATTTAGCAGTGTCTGATAACTGACACCTCTTGCTCTGAATTATTGCATCAAAATGTCTGTGCTGTTGCCATCTTGAGTCTGCTGTTCAGGTGTGTATCTGTAAGCTGCAAACCTATGATGACTGAAAAGTACTGAGACCGATGAGTGATTTCAGCTCTCACATACTTTATTTAGATCAGGAACAAGACAACTGAGCCGGCTCGCAGGCCGGCTTTTATCCCCAAGTGACCCACACCCCAAACACACACACACCCGGTGATTCACTATTTACATTGATTGGATTAACTCCTGCTCCTCCATTGGAGGGGAGTCAGGATCCACTAGTCCATTGTCCTTTGGGGCGAAGCTCAGGCCCTTCGCCTGGCCACATGGTGGACCGGTTAGAACCAGTCCAAGCACATGGCTGTCCAGAGCCCATGTTCTCCAGTGGATACATTACACCCCTCCCCCCTTGGTCCGATAAACACCCGCATACATAGTCTTTCAAATAGCTGGGGGGCCGCCGCTCTCGCGTGGAGCGACAGGGCTCTGGCATGGGGGAACTGACAGCTTCCCGGGCGGCTGTGGGGACTGGTGGCCGCTCTGGTGTTGGCGGGGCTGGGCTCACCATCGCAGCCGGTGTGTCATTTGCGGTGGCTGTCAGTCCGGAGTTGAAGTCCCCCGGGATTTCTTCTGGTGCGTCCGCCCCCGCGTCTGGTTGAGCTGGCTCGTCCCACTCCTCCCCCTCATCCGGCTCCAGGGGTAGCACCCGGCGACGTAGCTGATCGATGTGGCGATGCAGGATCTGGCCTTCTTCTACCGAGACTTCGTAGGACCGGGGGCCACGGACCCGGACTAATCGGGCGGGAATCCACGGGGGCCCTTTCGCGTAGTTCCGTGCGTACACCGGGTCCTCTGGGAAGAACCCTCGTGCCGCCGCTGGCATTTCCGTGGAGGGCTCCCGCTCGGGCGCTCGATCGGGATGTAACCGGTCCAGCCTGGTGGTGAGGCGTCGGCCCATCAGTAGTTCCGCCGGGCTCCGGCCGGTTGTCGCATGGGGCGTCGTTCTCTGGCCGAACAGGAAGTGTGCCAGCCTGAAGTCCCAGTCCGTACCTTCGGTCCGACAGAGCGCCTCTTTGGCCGTCCTCACCATGCGCTCGGCTTGGCCATTGGTGGCGGGGTGGAATGGGACCGACCTGATGTGGCGAATCCCGTGCTGGCGGGTGAACTCCTGGAACTCCCCGGACGTGAAGGCCGTCCTGTTGTCGGTGACCAGGGTGTCGGGGAGTCCGTGCGAGCTGAAAATCCGCCACATCGCTCGGATGGCCGCCCGGGAGGAGGTGGATGGTACCGGCTCTACTTCTAGCCACTTACTGTAGGCGTCTACAAGTATAAAAAACAGCTGCCCCTGGAACGGGCCCGCAAAGTCGAGGTGCAGGCGCGACCAGGGGCGGTGAGAGGATTCCCAGGCCCTGTCTGGGGCCGTCGGGGGTGCGGGTTGGGAGGCCTGACAGGGTTGACACCTTTTTACAATGTCCTCAATATCCCGGTCTAACCCTGGCCACCAGACATACCCCCGCGCCAGAGCCTTCATCCTGACTACCCCAGGGTGGTGCTCATGAAGGTCCCTCAGTACCTGTTCCTGTAGTGGTTTCGGAATGACCACCCTGCCTCCCCACATTAGGCACCCCTTATAGGTCGACAGCTCATCGCGCCTTGTGACAAAAGGCGCAAACTCCGGGTCTTGTCTAGCTGTCGGCCATCCCCTCCCCACCCAGTTCAAAACCCAACAGAGAACCCTGTCGCGGCCCGTGAGGCGGGCCACCTCCTTGACATGTACTGGGCAACCGGGCAGCGATTGTAGGAGTGCGATGACGTGGGCGGGGGCCGGGTCTGGGTCCGTCGCGGGCAGTGGGAGGCGGCTGAGTGCGTCCGCGTGACCCATGGCCTTCCCTGGGCAGTGGGTGAGGGTGTAAGAGTACCCCGCCAGGAATATGGACCAGCGGAGAACCCTGGGCGAGACCATCTGCGGCGTCTGTCGATCAGGCGCAAGGAGGCCCAAGAGAGGCTTGTGGTCTGTAAGGATCTCGAATGGGCGGCCATAGAGATAATGGTGGAATTTTTTAACCCCCGCCACCATCGCTAGTGCCTCCTTGTCTATCTGCGCGTAATTACGCTCCGCAGAAGACAGGGTCCGAGAATAATAGGCGACCGGAACCTCCCGGCCATCCGGCAACCGATGCCCCAACACCGCCCCCACCCCGTAGGGTGACGCATCACACGCCAGAACCACAGGTAGAGCCTCGCAAAAGTGGTGCAGCACCCCGTTGGAGACCAACAAGTCTTTTACCGCCTGGAAAGCTGCCGCATGCTCCGGCTTCCAGGCCCACGGCTCCTCCTTGTCCAGCAGCTGGTGGAGGGGTTCAGCCACCGTTGCCTTTTGGGGCAGAAACGCGTGGTAAAAATTTAAGAGGCCTAGGAAGGCCTGGAGTTCCGGTTTGGATGTGGGGACCGGGGCTTGTGTGATCGCTCTAATTTTTTCGTCTGTGGGGTGGATGCCTTGTGTATCAACTGCGAAACCCAGAAATTCGATGCGGGGCACCCCCAGGAGGCATTTCTCCTTCTTCACCTTGAGGCCGGCATCGTTGAACCTCTGCAGGAACCGACGCAGCCGTTCGGCGAAGGCAGTGGAGTCCGGTGCCGCGATGATGACATCATCTAAAAAAGGCTGGACCCCTGGAATTCCTTTCAGGAGGGAATCCATGAACGATTGAAAAATCCCTGGCGCCACTGAAACCCCAAACTGCAGTCTATTGACCCGGAAAGCCCCCTTGTGGGTGGTGATGGTTTGCGCTTCCGCAGCGGCCGTGTCCACTGGCAGCTGCTGGTAAGCCTGTGCCAAGTCCAATTTACCGAAAACTTTGGCCCCCGTCAGGGAGGCCAGGACATGGCTCACTACTGGGACCGGATAGGCGTGGTCCTGCAGGGCCTTATTTATGGTGCATTTGTAATCTGCACAAATGCGTATAGCCCCATTCGGTTTAATTGGCGTTACAATGGGGGTTTCCCAGCGCGCTGACGCGACCGGTTCCAGCACTCCTTGGGCGACCAGGCGGTCGAGCTCGGCCTCTATTTTTTCCCGCATGGCTAGGGGAGGGGGCCGTGCCTTTATGCGGATGGGTCGTACGTTAGGGTCCAGATCTAGCGAAATCGGGGTCCCATTGTACCTCCCCAGGGTCCCGTCGAATACTTTGGGGAACTCCCGGCAAACTGCCTCCCAGTCTGCGGTCCCGAGGTGGTTTACACCCGCTATTTGGAGTCCCAAAGGCCCAAACCATGACAATCCCAGGAGGCTCGAGAGGCGCCCCTCCACAACCAGCAGGTCCAGCAAGCCCGCGAACCCTTTAAATCGGACTTGAAACTTGCCCCAGCCACGGACTGCCATTGGGTTTTTGTTAAAGTCCGTCAGTTTCAACCCCCGTGGCTTGTGCAGTCGGGGTCCCCCTTGGGGCATAGCGTTTTAAGGGTCTCCACGGAGATTATAGAGAACGAGGACCCTGAGTCTATTTCCATTTGGCAGGGGGACTCCTCTATTTGGACAGTCACATGCACCTTGTCCGGGCTCTCAGGGGGCAAGTTACATACCATCTGCCGGCGCTGGGTCGTCACGGTGTGCAGGCGTACGGCGTCCAGCTGGGCAGTGGATCCCAGGCGCTTGCCCTTGGAGCGGCAGACTCGGGCGAGGTGTCCGGCCTTGTTGCAGGTTCTGCAGACGGCGTCCCAGAAACGGCAGGTCCGGCGCTCGTGAGCGTCGCCACAGCTGGCACAGGCAGATGCGTTGGGCTGGGTTGGTGTTGCGGGGGATCCCTTGTTGCGTTGGTTGCATTGTTGTGATTGGCGGTTCACCTGTAGGACCTCCTCATCGTTCGAGTCATCAGAGGGGCCGGAGTCCTGGAGGCGATGGACCGTCTTAGGCCGGCGATCTGCGTGGGACTTCTCGTAGGCGGCCGCTTCTTGGATGGCGGCCTCCAGAGTGAGGTCGTCCCGGCTGATGAGCCTGCGGCGCAGCTTCGCCTCCTTCAGCCCCACCAAGAACTGGTTTAGGAGGGTATCTGCGAGGTTGGGGAAGGCACACCTTGTGGCTGCGCGGCGTAGTCCGGCCAGGAATTCCGGAGATGTTTCGTCGGGTCCCTGCGTTCTCGCGAAGAACTCCATTCGTTCCGCGAACTTGGTGGGCTTTGGTGCCAAGTGGTCGGTAAACGCCTTGACCAGCATGTCGTAGGTGGCGGCCGCGTCTTTCGGCAGGAGGGGGTTCACCAGGTCCTTCAGGAGGAGGTGTGCCTCGATGCCGCAGTAGCGCAGGAGATAGGCCTTCTTCGTACCCGCATCCGTGATGCCATGGATCTCGAAGTGACGTTCCAGCGTCTCGATCCAGGTCTCCCAGTGTGCAGGACGAGAGATGTCGAAGGCTGGGAAGCTCTCGTTGCTAGCGGCCATGGTGCTCACCCGTGGAGGTCGCGGTTCAGGCGTAGAGTTGGCGGCGTTGGAAGCGAGGCTGCTCTCGGGGTCAGCGATGCTAGGGAGCGGTGCGGTGCCCAGGAACCGAAGAGGCGGACACAAAGCTCGGCGGCGGCGTTCGGTGCTTTCGGCGTTGGGGCGGTCAGTGGTGCTCATCTCGTGGTCGTTGTTCATGGAGGGAGTTGGCATCCCACCTTCATCGCCAGTGAAAAGTACTGAGACCGATGAGTGATTTCAGCTCTCACATACTTTATTTAGATCAGGAACAAGACAACTGAGCCGGGTCGCAGGCCGGCTTTTATCCCCAAGTGACCCACACCCCAAACACACACACACCCGGTGATTCGCTATTTACATTGATTGGATTAACTCCTGCTCCTCCATTGGAGGGGAGTCAGGATCCACTAGTCCATTGTCCTTTGGGGCGAAGCTCAGGCCCTTCGCCTGGCCACATGGTGGACCGGTTAGAACCAGTCCAAGCACATGGCTGTCCAGAGCCCATGTTCTCCAGTGGATACATTACAATGACGCAGCAGGAGCAGAACTGGAAGAAGAAGGAGAAGACAGCCAGTTCCCCTGTGGGCCTGATAGAAGCCCTCCGGGGGCCTGATCCGCCCCCCGGGCTGCATGTTTGACACCCCTGGCTTATAGAGTGCAAGGCTGAAGGCACAAATGTATGGGCAGCTGGGTTGTGATTGTGTTCACTTTGAAAGCTATGCAAAGACAAGCTACAACGAGCAGGTGAGCCTGCTTCACTGTTTGCAGTGAACACAAACTAAAAAGGAGAAGAACAAAGTTTGAGCCCAGGGGCACCTTTACAACCAGCAAAGTTTAATTCTGGGCATAAGTTTTCATGTGCGCGCACATTTCTTCAGATACATGAAAGCTTATACCCAGAATAAAACTTTGTTGGTCTGAAAGGTGCCACTGGACTCAAACTTTGTTCTATTGCTTCAGACTAACACGGCTACCCACCTGGATCTAAAAAGCAGAAGATACTTTTCCAGTTTGCAGGAACTCAAAGGGACATTGTGTGTGTGACTGTCTCCCCCACCTCAGCCTTTCTACAATGATATCTTGGTTATTGTGCGAGATAACCTCTGGCCAAGATGTTGAAGGTGCCCCTGGATCAGGCCCCACCAAGTCTTCAGAGTCGGCCCACTGCAACCTTCTGATAAGAGGGAAAGGCTGTCCCAAACAGAAGGCTATTCTCCCAGGAAAGCTATGGCACTACCCACCTGGATCTGGCCGATTCCCAACCCATTTCTAGAAAGGAGACAGATGCAAACCATGTGAGGCCAGAGGCACAAAGGAGTACAAAACCAGCAAAGGGCATGCAGGTGGCAGAATCTCCACTACCCGTTGAGATTCACCAATTGAATCAGCTGTATCTAAAGTTATGCACGGGGACACTCTGGTATATGAGTGGAATACAATGAGGTGCTTTTGAATTTCCTTAATAAACAGTACTTCAGTATTCAAGAACTTACTGCTTGGATTTCTCTTGTCTCCCCCCTCACCTGTGGGGGAAAGTCCTGCTGGCTCAGAATGGGATTGGGCAAGGCCTGACAACCCTTTCCACTCATTTGCACTAGGTCTGGGCTCTTTTTGGCCCTGACACCTCCCTTCTCCAAACTCTACACCAGGCTCCACCCCCAAATCTTCAGAAATGTCGCAGCCAGGTGTTGGCAAATTTACGACAGAGACCCCACCTCCATTTCTAGAAAACTGAGAGGGACTCATTTTCACCTTATCGAATGGATGCAAGAGGAGTTCAACATCTGTCCTTACAGCTAGACCTCACTTTGAGAAACGGTGCCCTATTGAGTTCATTGGGACTTGCTCAATTTCCTGTAATCACTTGAACAACTGATGTCCTCCCTTGCATCTAAGCAGTTCGAGTCTTTTTGTGTTGATTTGCTTGATTCTCTTCCTAGAAAGCACTGAACATCAGAGTTTCCATTAGAATGGGCTTATATCATCTGTGTAGAACCCATATCACTAGTTTTGTTGAGTGAAAAAATAAATTAAAATAAATTTAGGAATTTGGCTCTCAGTAACTTCTGGTGTACTTTCAAACTGAGAGTTGAAACCATCCTGTGATTCAGTTCCTTGTTGTATTAAAATAACATAATGTTTGAAATGTTATTTGCCTCTGATCGAGCCCCAAACGAAACCCCAACAGTCCAACAAAGAGAGACCTGGAATTTGTGTTCGTGTAACACCATCTTGGCCACATAAACATACATTGTTAAATGTCTGAGGAGAAGTAATGACTTTCCATTTAAACTGTGGAGCATTCTGCTTAATAATAAATATGCTCCTGACATTGTTAAATGATAGCTTGGTTCTAATAAACCCCATGTTGATCTGTGTGTTGGTTAGAGTGGGTAATTCATCTTCCAGGGCTGCTAAAACTGTAGCTAGGCTTATAAAGACAACATGAATCAGGCATCCCAAATCAGCTTCCCTCCTGCTGGTTTGCTCATTTTCTAAACCATCAGAAAATATTGGCCATTTTATTTAGTTAGTTATTGCTTCCCATTATTAGTTAACTCGGTGGCTCATATGGGTAAGGAGGGACTGTTGAGAAGTATTATTGAGAGAGCCTGGTGCCTGTTTTCAAAGCTAGATGCAGCAATGCACACACAATGTACCCAGTGCAAAGGCAATGTATGGTAGTATGTGTGTGTGTGGGGTGTGTGCACGCGCACGTTTGTGTGTTGGGGGAAGAGCTAGGATTTTTATGTCTACTCCACTTTTTGTTACATCTTTCTCTTCACTCTCTCCCTACAGTGTTTAAAGAGGCCCTCTTCTCTTCCTCTTCTCATGGAGTACAGGCACCAAGAGATATAAGCAACCTTGGGGGGTGGGCTGTGGTTTAGTAACAAAACATCTACTTTGCAAACTGAGCATCCCAGGTTCAGTCCCCAAAACCTCTACTTAAAATGGTCAGGTAGTAGGTGATGTGAAACATAATGGAACTTAAGTAGATAACAACCACTTGGAGCACCACAAAGAGGATCAACGGGTTAGTACATCATACAGAATGCACACATACAGAAATCTACAAGTGATGTAAGGTGGGAGTAAAAGGCAGGAGGAAGTGATGCAAGGTGGGGTTTAAATTTTAACTTTGCATTTTGATGGAAAGAAGTGGCCTCACAGGAAGTGGGTAGTTTGAGGAGCTGATCTTTGATCTGGAGGAAAGAAGGGGCCTAACCCTTACACCCCCATATGGTTTTACTAATTAAAAGCAGGCTCTCCACACTGTTTTTAGGCTTCTTAAAGGGAAAAAAAAGATAGGTACCTGTCTTTTGCCCATCTTTTTTCTTCAAAGGGCTATAGCAGCAGTGTTTCAGTTAGTAAAACTGTGTCATGGTGGAAGGAATAAACGTCTCCTCTCCTCCGTTTGTTGCCACAGTCTGAATCAAGGCAGTGCTCAGCTGTAACTGAGTGCAAAGGGACACTGGAAAGATCTATTCATGGGTCTCCCAATGGCTCATCTGTTTTGAGCCTCAGTTTCTAAAGACTTTGGACGGGGAACTGAAACCTGGACAATGGCAGATCTAGTGACTTGCGCTAACGACAAGGCACCCTCTAAAATGCAAAAAAACAGGAACAAAATATAGGGCAGTCCAAAAGTGCCCCTAAGATTCAGGCTACTTGAACTACAGACAGAATTCTCCAAACATCCTTTCTTGATTTATTAAGCACACCCCTGGGTTACACCACCAGGCATCCTGAGTATTATAACAAGATTGTGAAATATGATACCCACATTTTGAAGTGGAGCAAATAGGCTCGCCAAGTTTCAGTGCTATCTCATGGATGGGTAGAGATCAGATCGGCTGTAAGAATTTCCCTTTTATTGTACCGCTTGTTATTCATGGTAGGGCAAAAATAGTTTCAAAGGTGATCCCAGGTATGTCTCCTTGCATTGAATGTACTCTATACAAACCAAATTGGTTTTTGCTTTGGATGACTCTTGCAGAGGAAAATCAATTTCGGGTTACAATGGCTTTGATCTTTCAAGCTAAAGATCCATTGCAAATGTGCTAAGTGGTTAGGATATAAAGCTATGCAGCATAGATAGAATGTGTAAAGCAGGCATTCGGATCAAGGCTTAGCTTTGAATCTGTTTAACAAACAGCCGCAAACCTCGTCAGCCATTCTTCATGTGGGCTCCCAAATGGATATTGTCCCGACTAAGTAGCCCATTTTATCAAGTGACAGTAACCATGATGGCACTTGAAGAAAGCCTAGGCTTCAGTTTATAAACTGTTCTTTCTACAGCATATGAGGTGCCCCACAGGACTTTGAAAGCTGACTTTTTTTTTTTTTTTAACCTTTCAGCAACTTCCTGAATGCAGCCAAGTAAAACAAAAATCTTGGAGGATACTTTCAAGAAATAACTCATCTTTTCCCTGGCTTTCATCAAACTCTACACTTTTCCGTGGATGGCAATTCACACAAGCATATGTTTGCATAGTCAGGTTATTTTATGTACCAGGAAATTAGGGGGGGCTAAATCTGGCAGATTTAGTTGATCACTTCTAACTGAACATAGACAAAAGCCATGCTTCTTTGTTGCTCCTACTGGATCAATCTGCAGCCTTTGATATAGTAGATCATACCATCCTATTGAGGCATTTGGGAGCCTTGAAAGACACTGTGCTTCTCACTGTCAACAGGTTTCAGCTGACACTTTGCTGACTTGGTTAACAGCCCAGTGAGCCATTCTGGATCCACCACTGCTGGTGGAGAAGGAAGTGAATACAGCTGCAGAAAACACTTTCTTCCAAGTAAGTCAGTCCAGCCTGCAAGATGGCCCCCTTCCTTAAAATGGTTTGATTTGACCACCTGGACCCATGCCACAGTAACACTGAGACGAGACTACTGCTGCAGCGCACACTACAGTTCCGCAGGGCCTGCAAGACGGAGCTCTTCTGCCAGGCTTTCACATAGGGGCCACCACTACCACCACCACCAATGAGGTGGACAACATCGGGGCTAAGGATGCCCGGGAAGATCTGCCATGACTCTGCGCGACCGATATCATCAGAGCTACCTCTTCGGGATCAGTTATAGGATAACATCATCCCCAGAGAACTGTCTGTTGACCTGCATATATTCGGGGACCATCTCGTTTTCAATTGTTCAATTGTTGTTGTGATTAATTGTTATCAATGTTTTTATTGTTTTTATCTTGTTTTATATGGGCTTTGCCCCTTGTAAGCCACCCTGAGCCTGTTCGCGGGGAGGGTGGGGTAGAAATCCAAATAAATAAATAAATAAATAGGTCTCCCCTTGAAGTCAACTCAAAATTGATGCAGAATGCCATAGCTCAGTTATTATCAGGAGCTAGGTGGAGCATGCATATTTCTCCTCTTCTGCTGTCACTCTATTGGCTGCCCATCAGTTAGCAGGCTCAGTTCAAGGTATTATTGGCTATCACATGCAAAGCCCTTCATGGCCTTGGCCCCTCATCTCTGTAGAACTGCCTCTCCCCCTACGTTCCACCATGACAGCTTCACTCATCAGAGCAGGGCCTCCTGCAGCTGCCACTCTGCAAATGGGCAAAATCAACAACTGTCCGTACATGTGCATTCGCTGTTATGGGTCCCACCTTATGGAATGGCCTGCTTGATGAAGTTAGGAAGGCTCCCACTTTCTGCAAACTATGCAAAACTGAATGATTGGGTGGGGGGCTTTTTTTACACAGGTAAAAGGGCCCTGACCTTGAGAGCCAGTTTGGTGTAGTGGTTAAGTGCGCGGACTCTTATCTGGGAGAACCGGGTTTGATTCCCCACTCCTCCACTTGCACCTGCTGATGTGACCTTGGGTCACTCACAAGCTCTGGCACAGCTGTTCTCTCAAGGACAGTTTCTGTCAGAAGTTCTCTCAGCCCCACCTACCTCACAGGATGTCTGTTGTGGGAAGGGGAAGGGAAAGGAGTTTGTAAGCCACTCTGAGATGCCTTTGGGCAGTGAAGGGCGGGGTACAAATCCAAACTCTTCTTCTTCTGCTGACCTGATAGTCCAGGCTAGCCTGATCTCATCAGATCTCGGAAGCTGGTCGGGATGTGGATGGGAGACCACCAAGGAATACCAGGGTCGCAACATGGAGGCAATGGCAAACCACTTCAGAATGTCTCTTGCCTTGGGGTTGCCATAGGTCAGCTGTGACTTAACAGCAAAAAAGGGAGGCTGTACTGTAACAAAAGATGCTTTGGTAAAGGGATAGGGACTGTGGACTGTACTGCTTTGTATAGTATGTAGTGTCTGTTTCTGTAAGTATGCTCTTACTATGTAATTTCTGCATCGTCCGATGTGTTATGTTAATGCTTAAGCTCTGTTTCAGGCATTTCAACTCTGATTCAGATTTCTGCTTTTCAGATTTCTGTGTTCCAAACCCTATTGCATTGGTTATTGGATGTCCCATCCAAGTAACTATATTGATTTACACTGTGTAATCTACCTTGAGAAAGGTATACCTTAAATAAAGCTTGTGCCAGGGTTTGATTTAGGTTCCTAGACATGATGCAGCTTAACAAAAATGAAGTATTCTTGAAATCATGGAACAAATGTGTGTTCATGAGGGGCAAATAGCTCACACTTGAGGGGCAAATGGCACACACGACATCATATGCTGGGTGCCTTCCAGAAAAAAAATGTGTGTGCTTCGTCTTGAAATTCTGAAAAGCCTCTTGGCAAGAGCTGGGGTTTAAAATGCTGTCTTGCTATAACCCCCCCCCCCCGGGGGGGGGGGAATTCTAAAATTCTGCTCCCAACCAATCAAAGTTTTGTGCCAAGCAAAGCTGGATTCTGTGGTCTGTGTGCATTATGCAAACTGGGCAAGTTTGCATAGTCTCTCATGCTGCATCAAGTATTCTGCAGTTTGTGCTGTTTTGTATACTTTATTCTGGTATTGCTAGAACATGGAGCTATGTAGGTCTCTGAAGCTGTCTTCAGGGCTGACACTTACATATACTGAGGCGGGGCAGCTGCCAAGGCCCAGGACTTCTGGCAGGCCCATTGACACCAACTGACTGCATATATGCCTCCCCTGCCACCCACCTGTGCAATTTCCCCCGCCCACTCTCTTGTGAGTCCTCTGCTGCCAGCCCTCCCTGCTGCATGTGCTGCCTCAGGGAAGGGCACATGGGTGGGTACGCAGCAGTACTCGCAGTTCCACACATTGGCCGGCACTGGGGTCAGGGCATGCGAGCAGTGCAGGTGGCTGAGAGCAAGGTCAGTGGGAGAATGCAAAGGGGGTGGGAGCATTGCGCTAAGCTGTGGAGTCTTGTGAACAAAAATTCTACTTTGTGAGCTACTGGCATTAAAGTTGTGAGCAAGCGATTCGGCTATTGCATAAATTAGTTTGTTCTGGAACTATCCTTCCTGAGCTAAGGCAAAAATGTGTGAGCCGGAGGCTAAAAACTGTGAGCTAGCTCACACTAACTCAGCTTAGTGGGAACACAGGCTGGTGGGAGGGTGGCAAGGGAGGCAGGAGGGGGAGCTTAAGCACTCTCTGACCACCTTCTCCCCCAAATCTTGAACCAGCCCTGTCTCTCTTCAACTATCAACGCATTCACTCAGCCAACTCTCTGGTTTTTGAGATGTCAATAGAGAACTCGTTCGAGCACACCTTGCAAACATAAGGGCTAGAAATGTCTTTTGCTAAGGGAAAAAAAAAGAAAGCTGATGTTTCCAGGAAGGTCAATTCTGAAACATTTCCTACATTCCTACAGAACTGCAATATATACAAATCCTGGTTATAAATCTTGCTAGAGTTAATAGGCAGACTGTGGCATGCACAAACAGAGCATGCCAAATGTGACCCTATGGATAAGAAAAGTTGTATCTTGGGTACTGAGACAAATCTGCCACTAGGTCTTCTGACAGTCATTATGACACTAATGTGACAGAGCCCATTAGGAAGGAGTCTCACATTTTCCGAGCAGCTTATACTCTCACTTTTCTAAATGGCACCAAGCAATACATTGTTATGATCTGCTTGTCATGGGCAGTAACAAAGCAAAACCTGCTTTTACAGTTTATCTAATAAAGAACAGTGCAAAGGCTGCTGACCTCTTAGTATGGAGGCAGAGGCAAGTCTTATGGGGTTGTTAAGGGATTAGTCCACCAAGGCCCCAGCAGGCCATCCAATGACCAACATGCCATGTAATGTCCCTAGCAGTGGCTAGTGGTGGGCTATTGTAGTCATCAGCCTCCCACGTGTCTACTCCTCCAGTTCCACTGCTGAGTCTGCAGCAGTTTAAAAGAGAGTACAGCCAAACAGAAGAGAGCAAACATAGTTTGATAGCACACTTATAGATGCCTCTGGGAGATATAATGAGGGCATGAAAGGGGAGTCAGGAATTGGTATTGAAACTTAATTTGGGAATCTGCTTGGAAGGAGTTTCCTTTATGATAATCATGTTTAAATATATGTAGATTTATATGGAAAGCTTTCTCTGTGCTCATGCTTGAAAAAGCTCTGTTAGTACTAGTGATGTCACTGAAGTTCAAAACTGGAAGGACTTGTTATAGTGAACTTAAGAGTTCATGCCTTCTGCTGCTTGAGCTCATTATGAGTTAAGCCAAAACTCTAGTGCTTTGAACTGAGCCCAAACCCACAATGAGCTCATCCAGATGCCATCACACATATACCACTGCTGCAGCCCTTTGCAAACATACACACACACACAATGACTTCTTCTCTCAGTGACAACTAGGGTGGGGGTTGGGATGCTTTCTGTGGAACCTCCATTTAGGGATGTGCATTCTGCTGTATCCAAGCTGATTCTGGATATTTTTAAAGACCGATACAGATCAGAGAGTCTGACTGGTTATTGGTATAGCTGATCCTGAATAAATTCTGTTTTTTCAGCTTTTTTCCAGGTATATTCGGCTATACCAAATAGCTCATGGTGGAGAGTTTTAAAGGGCTACAAAGTTAACTTTCAGTTCTCCTCTATGGCTCTTTTCCACCTTTTGCCCTGGTTTTCAGGGCAACAGGAGGGAGGGGGAAAAGGTATCTCTGCAGCCCAATGGCAAAAGCACTTTAGGAGGACATGTAGTGTCCTAGAGCTAATAATTGAGAGCCAGTTTGGTGTAGTAGTTAGAGCAGCAGGACTCTGATCTGCAGAACCAGGTTTGATTCCCCACTCCTCCACTTGAAGCTAGCTTGGTGACCTTGGGTCAGTTGCAGTTTTCTCAGACCTCTCTCAGCTCCACCTACCTCACAGGGTGTCTATTGTGGGGAGATGAAGGGCAGGTGATTGTAAGATGCTCTGAGACGCCTTCAGGTAATGAAGGGCAGGGTGTAAAACCAACTCTTCTTCTTCTTCATAATTGCAATACTTTTGCAAATGGCATTGTATTGCAGGTTTGCAACTTACAATGTGAAGTCCAGCTAAGTAATTACCTTGTTTTCCCCACCCATTTCCCAGGGAACAGGAGGGAGGGGGGAAGGAGCCGTGGCAATTTGGCAAATAGGAATTCAGGTTAGGGGGAATACTGCTCTCTAGCTAACCACAGAAATGTTTTATTTTTTGAAACTCTTCTGTGCATGCGCAAAGAACATAAAAGCAAGGGTCTGGCTGAACTAGACTCCATTGGTGAGAGAGGGTTGGACAGTGTGCACTGGCTTGGGCTTCAGCTGCTGATCTGAGCCTGACTCCTGCTGCGTGAGAGAATCGGCTGTGGAATTTGGATCAGATGTTGCCTGCTTGGAGAAAAGTGAAGACAGCAAGTGGTTTGACTTTTTAAAAAAGTTTTATTTTACTGTTAGTTGTTCTTTGGGCTTCGTGGGTGGTAGGTTGTATGTGGGGGGTGAGGACAAGGGCCTCAGGCCATTTTTTTGTTGTTCCCTTTGGTTTTATTCTTGGGTTTCAGTTCCTTCCGGTTTTGAGGCTTGCAGTTATTTTTGTGGAATTCTGTTGTTGTTTGGGCCTGTGTTTATGGAGGTAGGTTGTGTTTATGGAGGAGGTCAAAGATTTCCTCCTTCTTCTTTAGTTCTTGGCTTTGGTTCTTTGGAGTTGGTTTAAAATTTGGTTAACTTATTCATTTTGGTTCTTTTTTGGGCTTGTGCTTTTTTTGCTTTTTAAAAAAATCTATTATTTTATTTCATTTTCTCTCTCTCTTTTTCTCTCCTTCACCATCTGCTGGATTTTTCCTTCTTTTCCTCTTTTTTTGGGAGTTGGGGAGAGCGGCTTTGTTGCTTGTTTCCTATGCCCCCCCCCTTTCTTTTTTTGGTCTGGTGTGTGTATGTGGGGCTTTTGGTTTAGGTTCTTCTTGGTTTCTCTTCTATCTTAAGTCCTCTCCCCTACCTTCCCCCCCAAGAAGGTTCCCCCCCCGCTGTATTTCTTCGCTTTAATTTCTAGAAGGCTGGGTTTTGGGGGAGAGGGGGGTGTTGAGGTTCACTGTGTTGTGTTCCAAGTGTGTGCTTCTGATTTCAAAGGCTATTGAGTACAATATTGAGCTGCTGCTAAACAGGCTTTTAGTAATAAGGGTCTGTTTTAGGAATTGTTTGACTTTTAAACACTTTTAATTAAATTTCAGTGTTGGGTTTTAGTTACTCCCTATCTAGGCCAGTGCTAGGAGGATATTAAAAGAGGCAAGGTTGTGTGTGTCTTCAAAACAGTGATATAACAGCCTAGATTAACTTTTCAAAAAGCATCGTGTGGCGCTCTGAGCAGGCAATTTTAGACAAACTTCCCTTTAGGTTGTCCTGTAGTTTTTTCAATTTTCAGGAGGGAGCTCCTGCATTTCCAGAAAGTTCTGCTGGCTCTGCTGCTGGGCACTAGTAGGTTGGCACTGGGTTGTGCTGCTGGACACTATTGTACTGGTTCTGCTGTCCTTGCAATCCCCTCTCCCCTAGATTGTGTTTCTGTGCTTGACATCAGTTCTGTTGAGCTGGCATTTGCCATAATGGCACTGGGTTCTGCTGCTGGACACTAGTAAGTTGGCCCTGCGTTCTGCTGCTGGGCAATAGTACATTGCACTGGTTCTGCTGTCCTTGCAGAAATGCCCCTCTCAGTTTCTACTTCAGAGATTCTCAGATTTGACCTTAGTCCTGTTGGGTTTTGGCACTGCCACAGTGTCACTGGTTCTGCTCAGTACATTGCACTGGTTCTGCTGCTGGCCTTCCACAAATGCCCCTCCCCCTTCACTTTCTACTTCAGAGATTCTCTGGGACATTCTGCTGGGCTTGTATTGCCTTGCTATTTTTCCTTCTTTGGAAACAATGGAGCATGGGGGCACCTTATTTGGGTGCCCATAGAATTGGACCCCCTGATCCAATCTTTTTGAAACTTGGGGGTTCTTTTGAGGAGAGGCTCCAGTAGCTATGCTGCAAATTTGGTGCCTCTACTTCACCCCCCTCCCCCGACCACTGAATATACTCCAGGATAGATTTGCCATTGACTTTAATGGTCCCCATAGGGTATAATGGACCCAAAAAAATTTGGGATTCCCGAATATTACTGAATCCCAATACCATACTGGTATTGGAATTTAGGAATATTGGGAAACACCAATATTTTCCAGGTCCAATATACACAAATCTGAAAAAAAAAAACCTATTTTTTTTCTTGCATACCCAGGTGACAAGAATCATGGGACAGAGGTTTCCAGGCTATTTGAATGCTTAATAAGGACATTAGTTTCCTTGTCAGGGCTCAATGGGGATGCAGCTGCACACAGTCACAATGGCATTCCAAGTACAAGAAGGTCAAGGACATGCAGTTTTTTTAGGCATACTGGTAAGCAAGGAAAGTGAGCAAGTGAGGCAGTGCTCAGGCTTTGTGGGGGATTGGTATATGCTTCCAGGGCTCATCACACACCCACTGAATAGGCAATGAAGTCCAAAAGGGTTCAAAACAGTATCAGTGATTTCAACTTCTTTTATCCAAGATTATTCTGAAATTGGGTGGGAGGGTTGTCAATCACATGTTGATAATGCTGCAGAAAATGCTTAGAAAAAATTTAATTCAGCTATAGTTTTAACAAGGAAGCAGAAATCTTGGATAAGCATATATGTTCCACTAAAAAGACCACTATTACTTTTATGGAAGCTCATTTGTTGTATTTTGTACAACTTGAGAATGGTATAGGGTACAATATGAAGACCTCTCCTGTGGCCCTGGTAGGAAAAAAAAAATCAGCCTGTAGCCACAAATGTACTAATTTATAATTTGGATGGGGAGTTTGTGGGAGGCAGAGCTTCCCACAACCCTGAATAGGAGTCTTTGATGGTGTTTTTGATTCTGAAACTAATACTACAAAAGTCCTTAGCTCAGTGGAACACAAGTCATTGAAATTTTAGGAGAATTACTGTGAACTTGTAAGTTAGCTAGTGGAAAAGCTATCTGAGGAAATAAAACTGATTTTGGGAAAGGGCAAACTGAAACTCACTAATGAACACGGATGATCAGCCTAACATGAAGAAAGTTGTCTTGTCAATGTAACAGTGATTACATGGGAGTTCTGCTGCCCATGCTCAAGGAGATAAATGATTAGACCTGTTCGGGGGGAGGGGATCCTCCCTGAGACCTACTGTGTTCGAAAACTTCCAGCCAGTCTTCAATTCCAGTCTCGGGCAAGGTGCTAGAGCAGGTGGTTGCTTCTCAGCTCCAAGGGTTCTTAGAAGAGACTGATTTTCTGGACTCATTTCAGTCTGGCTTCAGGACAGGATTTGGAACAGCGACTGCTTTGGTTACCTGCTTGATGGCTTCTATCAAGATCTAGACTGGGGGAATTTGACCCTACTAGTTCTGCTGGATCTCTCAGCAGCCTTTGTTACTATTGGCCATAGTATCCTACTGAGCGAACTATCAGCACTGGGAGTAAGGACACTGTGTTGTGGCTGTTCAAGTTCTACCAGGGGTGTGTGTCTCAGTGTTGGGGGATTCCTGCTCTGTCTCATGGCCATTGGCCTTTGGGCTGTCGCAGGGTTCCATCTTATCTCCCAGTCTATATAAGCTGCTTTGGGTCCCCATTGGGGATTAAAGGTGCGGGATAAATTAAAAGAATATGTAATATCTATATGAAGGCACTGGGAGAGCTCATCAGGAGGTATGGGCTGTGGTGTCACCAATACACAGATGATACCCAGCTCTGAAACTTAATCCTGACAAGGAAGAGGTTCTCTGGCTCAGCAGAAAGACAGACTGGGGACTTGAGATCTCTCCTGTCTTGGATGAGGTTATAGTTCCCTTGAAAAGCCAGGTCCACAGCTTGGGAGTTCTGCTTGACTCTGGGGTCACCTTAGAAAACCAGGTGGCTGCGGTGGCTCAGAGTGCTTTTGCTCAGCTTTGGCTGGTGTGTCAGCTGCATATGTTCCTGGGCCAGTCAGATCTAGTCACAGCGATTCATGCCTCAGTTATATCTAGACTGGTCTACTGCAATGCACTCTACTTGGGGCTACCCTTGAAAAGTGTCCAGAAGCTGCAGCTAGTGCAGAATGCTGTGACTAGACTGCTGGTCAGGGCCAGCTATCAGAGGCATATGTCCCCAATACTACAGCAATTACATTGTGCTTTGATCTGCTCCCAAGCCAATTCAAAGTGTTAGTTTTGTCTTTTAAAGTCCTACATGGCTTGAGATGGGGGTATGTGAAGGAGTATCTTCTCCCATACATTCCTGTCCAGGAATTAAGGTCACAGGGAGAGGCTCTCCTGTCTGTCTCACCAATCAAAGAAACTTGTCTGGTGGGCACACAAGAGAGGGCCTTTTGGGTGGCATCCCAAGAGAGGTACACCTGCCCACATCACTTTCAGTCTTCAGGAGGCAGCTGAAGAAAGTTTTATTTAGGACTGCACTCATTTGTTTTTTATTTATTGGCAGTCCTAATTGTGATCTTAAACTGTGGTCTTGTATGTGGTGATGCTTCTCTCATTTTCCATAAGTTAAAAACTCTAAATGGATGGTTAAAGTCCAAGGAAGAAACCATCTATAAATGTCAGATTTTTTTCTAATTTGTATCTTAAAAGGAACAGCTAGATGTATTTTTTAAAAATTCCCTTTGATAGGATACACTGATACATGATAAACTAAGATCTCTGGATTTCTGTATGATCTCTTCTCTACAGGAAATGAGGAAGAGGTTTAGCAACGGAATAATTTTCAAAATGGGACTCAATAGACCATAGATCTCGTCTGACATATTTAAACAAAACCCAAAGAAATAAGGGGGGAGGGCTAGGAAAGATAATACATTAGATAAGCTAATACATTTTCACAGACCATAGCAGGATAAAAACGTTAGGGTATATTTTCAACACTTTCAAATTATTTACTCACAGGTGACCGATGATCATTGCAAAATCTCCCAGCATAGATAAATGTTTACACAGAGCCTTCTAAGAGAACAGGAGGGCAGGGTGTTGTATCTCAGCAGTGATTAATCCTATCAGTCACTGTGCTTTCTTAATCCTCTTTTTAGTATGGGTAAATGAAAGACACACTAATGTGAGCTTCTTATGAATGAGACAGATTTTTATGCCTTGTGCCTGTAAAGAAACATGAAATGTCATGGAAGTTATTTTTTACCTAGTAAAGATTCAGACATTGCCCAGATGTGGAATTTTAATGCTTGTTTTGGAACAAAAAGGTTTGAAATTGGGATAATGTTGTGAGTGATAATGGACAAAAGAGATATAAGACACTAAGGAAGTTAGGGAAATTATATTAACAAATCTGATCAACAATTATTTAAATTTATTTATAGATCACAATCCAATGTTTGTGATGCAGTAGAAATGGAGATTCAGAGGAGGATTCAGAAGTGGTAGTGAGACCATTCTTTAAAACAGTTTTATGGAGGAAAACTTCCTGTTTGAGGACAGGCCAGACAGCGACCATTGGTCATTAAATATAGCTATGTAGGTATCCACAGAGGGAAATCAATTCAGTCTCAGGAATATGGCAGATAATATTATACATGAAAAGGGGGGACTTGCAACAAAATGTTGCATAATGTGATGTGGCTTTAACACTGCAATTAAGTGTAGGTTTTGTTGTCACTGAATGTATGTACTGCTCGTGCTGCTCCCCAGTCAGTACAGTACACAGACTGTATAGTAAACAGTAATGCTTTTATTATGTTTGTTTCTGGATGTGTTATCTCTAAATCTTACTCATCCCCACCCTTGCTGTCTTCCCACTTCCCCTGGCACTCCACTACAACCCCTACCCTTGGCATTCACTTACCCCACCCTTGCTGTCTTCCCACCTACCCCCATCCTTGACATGCACTCACCCCCTACCACTGCTGTCTTCCCAACTACCCCCCATCCTTGGCAGTCACTCACCCCCACCTTTGCTGTCTTCCCACTCTGCCCCATTTTTGGCATTCCATTACCCCTTCATCTTTTCCTTTCTTCTTCTGTTGCTTCTTCCCCTCCTTCATTAACAGTCTTCTCTGTCTGTCTTCTCCCCCCATTATCAGTCAGCATTCCCTTGCTTTATTTCTCCCCCTGTGGCTTTCACTTACCCCCACACTTGCTGTCTTCCCACCTACGTCCCACCCTTGGCATCCACTCACCCCACACCCTTTCCCCTCTTTTTCTTCCTTCTGCTTATCTGTCAGCATTCCTTCACTGTATTTCTTCCCCTTACCCTCACTGACAATCATCCCATTTCCCTAGCTTTGTTTATTCCCCTCTCCTATTCCTTCTCCAACTCTTTTACCTTCCCCCACTCCTTCTCTTACTTATGTCTCCATCTTGTTTTCTCTCTTTCTCCTCATTTTTCTCTTTCTCTTCAGTTCCCCTTCTCCCCCCCTGGTTTTGGCGGTGGCCCCAGTGTTGGCTTGGGAAGCCACAGTCTTAGTGTATTCTATGTTGGTGGTGGTCTTGGTGGTTGTGTGGACAGGACTTGCTGAGTGAGGAGATGTAAGCTGCATCATGGGTGGTTGTTAGCAGGCCTCTGCTGGCTGTGGTCCTGGGGGCTGCAGGAACAGGTCTTGTGGTGGCTTTGTACATGGTGACATGGGCTTTTCAGGCCTCCGAGTTGCTTACAGTTCTAGGGGGTGGCAGGGACGAGTGTTTCTGATGGTCCCTGTGGTGGAATGGACTGTTCTTGCCATGTCAAGCTTACTAGCAGCACAAACAGATTCCCTGGGTGTAGCAGTGAGTTTTGCCCAGCAGTGGCAGTGTGGATGGTTGTTGCCACGGCAGTTGGATCTATGGCAGGGATGGTTAGTGGCACAGCGGCTTCCCTCGTGGGTGCAGCACCTGTTCACACACCTCAGTAAGTCAGTTCTCTGTGCAAGTGCAGAGCAAGCAGTTTTAGTTTGGGGGTGGGGGGTTAAGTATCCCCTGTATAATTTTTTAAACATGTAAGATTTTTCTTCCCCAAGTGTGCAGGAAAATCTCTGTACCCTCCATGTGCCCCCTATCTGCAGAAATACATATCTGTATATAGGGGACATGTTGAGAATCGGATATATAGATGCAAGCATGTTAAATGGGAGTGTTCAGTTGTGGAATAAGATGTCAGAAGTGTTCAATTAGAATTGCTGGTTTTCAGGCAAGACACAGTAGCATCTCAAGATACCATCTTATTGTGTTACAATCTTATTATTCCAGAACTACAATCTTCCTTTGCCTAAGTAAAACAATCCAAATTAATCCCTTATGAGTGGTGTCATGATCTGTGTAGGTCTGGGAGAAAGGCCTAGAGCCTGTGTGGTAGTGGAGAGCAGACAGCCTAAAACCCCTACAATGCTTAGCAACGGTTGTAGCCAGTCAGTGTACAGAGATTCTGTGAAGAGACTGTTACATACTTTGTGAGGAGAGTGACTTAGAGGTGTTAGCTGTGGAAAATGGTGTTCTTTCCTCTCACAGAGCTAAACTGAAGGGGACTGTGATAAACTCTGTGTGCTGTGAGGAAACGGTTCTTGTCTCTGCGGTCTTCCCTCACTTAGGGGACAGAGTGTGTACAGGGACAGGCCTGGTAAGAAGGCTGTAGGCCTTAAGTAGTAACTAGTTAAGTGAACTAAGTAGTTGCATTAGGATTCCGTTTATTTTGCCTTTTAAACACTGTTATACCTTTTAAAGCACTTTGTCTTGTTTTCTATGCCCTATTAGTATTAATAAACCATTTGTTTAAGTGTTCTCTGCCTGGTCATCATGCCTATGTTCTTGGCTTTAAAATGGGCATTTTGGATGGGCTTGGGAGAGTACTCTGGGCCTTCTCAAGGGACCTGAAGTCCAGAGTGGTGGCAGCAGAAGGTGGCAACTCCCTGGGGTCATGACAGGTGGTTTGAAGGTGAGTGTCGAGTAGTGAGATTAAAGTTGTCCAAACTGATTTGATTGTGTAAGGAAGTACAAGAAAGATGAATTTTAACTCCATCTCTAGCATTGCCACACATGAAATGACTGAGGAAAAATTCTGGACTGTGGTAGCCTGTAGATCGCAAGAGGTCAGAATTTTTGAAAGATGGCAGTTTGAACATCAATCAGTGGGAGAAGCAATGTCTGATGGCTTTAATCATTCTAATTATTATAATGTAAAAGCCTTCTCTTTGAGTCCCCTGAGTATAATAATCAGCAGTATTTATTTTGCAACAGGACATTTGGTATCTCATTATATAACAGTAACTTTTCAAAGTTAGTCAAACTGGTTCTTAGCAATGTACTTCCTTTATTGCATGTTTTAAAGTTTCTATGGTGAAAATCAGGGGTCATTTCATAGAAATAGGGGTGCAGGAGCTCATTTGCATAACTCATTTGAATATGCCACACCCCCTGACAAAGGGCAGGCATGCAAGCAGGCCTGGGTTCCCTGCCTGATCTTCTCCAGTCAAGCAGGGAACCCAGACATGTTTAGAATGCCTTTCTTTCCTTTCCCCCTATGGGGAAGGGAAAGAAAGGCATTTAAATCCTCCCTTCCCTGAGTTTCTCTGCAAAAGCAGAGAGGTTCAGGGGAAAGGGGGGGCATGTCTGCCTGCCTCCCCTTCCCTTCCCTGGCTGGAGGAGGAGAGGGCAGGGCAGGGCAGGGCAGGGAGGCAGACATGCCTGTGTTCCCTGCCTGATGTTCTCCAGGTGCCCCACAGCTGCAGGGCACCTAGAGAACATCGGGCAGGGAACACAGGCATGTTTAGAATGCCTTTCTTTCCCTTCCCCATCTGGGGAAGGGAAAGAAAGGCATTTAAATCCCCCCAGGAGGTGGGGGCTCTGCAGGCCTTCCCTGGCCCATCTGCCTGCACAGGCGGGCCAGGAATGGCGGGGGGGGGCACCCCGGGCTCCTTACTGCTGGAGCACCACTCCGCCGCTCTCTGGCAGGAAATGACCCCTGGTGAAAATACAGAAATTGGGGGATAACTGTATCTACTTTTTCAGACAGTGGAAACTCCTGCATGGTCTGAAATAGAATTGATAATGATTTCCATTTCATTTTCTGAGATGGAGGAGGGTGTAACCCCAAATCCCTACAACCCCATAGGATGCCAAGGGTATAGAGAGAATCCATCTTAATTTGAGCCAAGGATTCATGATCCACAACAGTGGGAAATAAGTGCAATAAAATGCTGTATCACAATAAGGCAACCAATGGGAAACTATACAAGTCCTTTTCGAGGGGCCTGCCCTGTAACTCCATGAGACATCCCCCCTCCTACCCCAACCAGATGTCTGATACTTGCTAGCAAAACCCCTGCAATCTTATCTAGACTGCTGCTGCATCCCATCAGTGGTACATATACCCCTAAGAACCAGTATTGCAAAAAGTTCACCTGTCAGCCAAATTATCAGAATGATGGCATAGTATTAAAGAGAGAAGAACTGTAGGCTCTAATCCTTAACAGGGACCATAAATGCAAGCTAAAATGACCATCTGACTATATATAACACTCTTTTGCACTGGATACAATTACAAAAAGTGAGAGAAAATCATTTTCCATGGAATACCTAATGGAACAGCCAGCCATGCTGGACAAAGTATTGTGGAGCTCTTTTGTCTGGCTATGAGCTTATAATGGATGTACTTGCTACTGTAGATGCTGATATATGAAAAACTTAAGGAATGATACAAATTTTGACAGGGATTTCCAATGGATACAGAAACTCTTCAAGATGCTCATTTTGCAATGTACCTTTTCCAAAGGCAGATCATGATCGGCAAGAGTACTTCCATCAACTGACATTTCTGTTTTTGAGGAAGGCTTTTACAAGGTTGCATTTCTAGACTATAACTTTTAACTTATTTGGCTGATAGGTTTACTAGGATTCCTTATTTGTGTGCATGTGGCCATATGTCAGGGGAGAATATAATTTGTTATTTCTAATGCCTTCTGTTTAAACTGCCTCTGGAGAGATTTTAATCCATATTATACAGTAGATCTGCTGGGTCAAAGGACAGTAGTAAGAGCTGCTAATTTTTGTTTGACAAATGTGTAACTCCTAAGATAGCTTTGTTCACTGAAACAGCTGAAGAAATCAGAAGTACATTCAATGTCTGGCAGTTTCCTAGCATGTCAATAAGATTAGGTTACTGCTAGCTTGCAAATATTTCTGGGCTTTCTGCACTATGTGCCTAGGGATTTCTTTTTAATGTAATGATTTAAACTAGCCATCTTAGCCCATTTCCCCCATGATATTGCTTGAGCCCTGTAGATAAATCATTTGTAGTACCATTTTTACAGTAATCTATAGTGTTAAGAAAATAAATACAACTTTGAGTGTTTAGTGGGGTATTTTTAACTTATTTTGCAGTTTTATAATATTTCCCAATGGAAATCTGGGAAATAGAAATAATACAACCTACTGCTGTGAAATAACTTATTATAGGAGTCCCTTTAGAATGCAAATTCTTGAGGCTGCATTAAATTAGTAAACTATGCATCTTTTGCCACTTTTGGAAGTACAAAAAGATGTTTATATAAATTATATTCTGGTCTAATCCAGGGCCTTAAAATACTTCCAGTGTGCTAGCAGGAACAGGAATTACTGGGCACTTCTGCACTTGGAGCTATATTCAAGGTGGTAGAGCAGAACAGTAATCTTTGGTGATGAAAACACTCAGCTTTTTGCCCCAGAATACACTCAAGGAAACCTCAAGAATTTTGGGTATTGTGTTCTAACTAAGACCACCTAAACTGCTTCCACAGGAATCTCAAATGACATTTTGAAGAAAACTGAACCTGTCTGAAAATTTTGAAACCATGAGCCCCTTTGATATGTCATGTTTAGCCTTGCCCATTTGGCCAAAAAAATGGTAAACCATCTGGAGGTAAACTTTATGTGGTTTTTATCAATTTAAAAAGGGCCTTTGACTGTATCCCCCATACTAGATTGTGGGAAAAATTAGCAATGACCTCTATGGACCATTGGCTAATCCACAAATTATATCAAAATAATACTGCACAGGTGAAACATAGAAATAATGGTCAATTGACCAAAGAGATCAAAGTAAATAGAGGTGTTTGACAAAGCTCCCTTTCTCTTAACCCATATATAAATTACACTGATAGTCACCTTTCTGGTGAATTTTTCCATCCACCTCACCTGTCCCAAAGACCTGACTCATAACTGTTTGATGCCAATGGTACCATGCTGTTAACTCAGTTTGGCTTAAGATGCTTATTGAATCCTTTTGTATTTTATTGATCCCAGGAGTCCTTATATAAACTATCAAAAGACCAAAGTTGTTGTTTTTCATAAAGGTGTTCCATCATGCCATTTATCTTCGTCTATGAATGGCCACTTGATTGATCAGGTGAACAGCTTCAGCTATCTCGGTGTCCTTTTTTTCTTATAATTTGTCATGGGCAAGTCATATTACTGCTGCTAAGAAGTTAGCATCAGTACACTCGTGAGCTCTCTTGAGATTCTTTCGGATCTCAGGAGATAATTATGTATGCTGCTATCAGGGCTTTTCAGTTGAAGGTAGTGCCTTCATTACTATATGGCATACCATTGGCCATAGCCAAGGTCAATGATAAGTATAACTCTTGTTTAACCTCCTTTCTGCATTCATTGTCCAATCTGCCAATGTGTATCGCTGGTCCAGCCATCTATTTGGAATTTGCTGAACCATCTCTGGAGGACAAAGCTTGGATAGCAACATTCCTCTTCAGACTGAATTTTTTAAATTCTCTACAGGAGTGTTATGTGCACCATCTTGATAGTGATGGCTTTTGAAGCTTATGGCTAAAATTAGTCAATGATAGGCTACAGAGGTTGGGCTTCTCCTTTGAGTTCTTTGACCTCCAAAGGTTGAACTTCTCCTCTGAGCTCTTTAACCACATGGAATATCCTTCCGTATGTAAGCTGATTAAATCTAGTGTGCTAAACTTCGATAAACGGAGCACTGGGTGTAGAGCTCGAAGGGTACGTTCCCTATATTATTTGGATCTTTCAACTCCAAAGACTCTACCTGCTTACTGTAAGTTTTTAACAGTTCCTAAATACAGAATACTATTCTCTAAAGCAAGACTAAATGTCACAGGGATTCCATTCTCTGAGTGGCTTTGTGATTGCAAATCTGGGAATTTAGATACCATTTGCCACTTTTTCATTGATTGGAACAAATACAGCAATGCCCATGACAAGTGGATCACAGTTTACATCCAAAAATGGAATCCAGCTGTAAAGCAAGTAGGTAAGGTATTAGCTGATAGTGACCCAGATGTGACTCCCGCAGTTGCAAAATTTTTGTCTGTGGCATATAAAACTCTCACAAATTCCTGCATCATGAAAAACAGGACAAAGAAAACACAAGATAGTGGCATTCAAGTAGCAAAATATTGTTTTATGATGTATGTGAAAATTTCCCCTATTCCAATGTTTTAAAACAGTGAGACACACTACAGTTATAGAGGATCATCCAGAGATTTCAAGCTCATCCATGACCCTCTGAGACACAAAAAGCAACAGTGTTATCAACCCTCTCACACAGAATCAAGACTCTCAGCCTCTCGCCACACACAGACAGGCTGGATATCGCTGTTCAGAAACATTACAGCAGTACGATAATATGATTATCATTCCCTGTAGTGACGAATGCACTCACGAAGTCTGGTTCGTAATTCATCAGTGACTACTGGACTGCTTTCCCACATGACCAGCACTGGGCTGATTTGTAATTCGGAAGTCAAATATTAGCATGGAATGTTGGTCATGTATTCCAGACTATTCAAATCTATAACCCAGACCAGGTAATTCCAGAATTCTGTATCATTACTGGTTGCTTGATGGTATAAGACATTGATTTTTGTAGTCCTTTATGAAACTCTGAAACATGCTTGATCAGAGACCTCCATGGCATAGAGAAAACAAAAGTCTTACCCCCACAGAGAATGATAACTTTATAATGCTGCCCTCCAAGTCTCTGAACAGCTTTTGCTGGTATTCAGCCATAGTCATCTCAAGTGCTTAGTCTTAGTGGTGCAGTTCTGTGATGGGGAGTTCAACAGCTCTACAGTACCACAACCAGTACTGCCAGTTGGCAATGATGGGCCACTTGCCAGAGCTTAGAAGCTGTCAAGACTACTGAGCAGAGAACAATATAATTTTTTTTTTACTGCATAGGGCACCTGGGATGGTTAGAAGCAATGTCATGCTCTCTGCTTTCAGTATTCCTGGGTGCTCTGTAAAAAGCAAAAAACTGCATTTCCCAGAGTGCTCAGCATGTCAACTCTCAATGCAGGGAAGTATGAGAATGAAGACCCAGTTTTGCACTAAATGTGGGGCTCTGTGGAAAGATAGAGTGCACCCTGTCCTCCTCCATCCATTGCCAGTTTGAGGAGAGGACACTGATGGTTTCTTTCCCAAGATTGCCCAAAATCTAAGCAAAAGGTTTGTGCAGTTGAGAACATGTTGTAAACATTACCTTCTCCATGTATACAGATTTTGACCACCTCTCTCAGACTGCAACACATGCATTCTTATTTTCTCACTCTCCTGCCAGCCATAAACAGTATCTCGCACACAACAAGTACATCAATCACAAATTATAATGTGCAATATAGCTTAGATCCGGCACTCTTCCAGAGATGTGCTCAGTTACATCAATCAAAAGTGCAAGATCAGTTGGCCTTTTCAGCTAATTCCCAACATGTTCATTTCTGTGCTCCTGTAACAACTAGATAAACTCTCTTCCCCGCCCACCTCCCAATTATTAACCAAGGCTGTCCCACCACCTTTGCAATGACAAAAATAAATACTGCATTTACTGATTTCAGCAGTTTTCCCTTCTCAAAAATGAGAAGCCTTTCCTGCTTCAACCGCAGATGAGGGATGTTATTGAAAGAAACGTTCAGATTGTGTTGTTCTTAACCATATGGGTGTACAGCCCCACTGGACCCAATTACTGCCGTGGCTCTCAGAGCCAGCACTTATGTGCTTTATTTAACCTAGGCACAACTGCGTGTCCTGATTCTTTGGCTTATGCCCTATTATAAGGCAAGCCCCTACCCCACCCCCAAAGCTTGTACAACAGCTTTGGCTGTTCTTCACAAAGCTCCTCCTTGGCTCAATTCACCATCCTCTTGCCAGGCATGGTCACGACATCACCATCTCCCACCGCTGACTCATGGCCGTGCTCTCGCAAGGGTTAATTACGACTTCTCTCATGTTTTCATTGGTGTCCCCCACCATTTCAGTGTCCAGGCAGTAACGTGTGGCCATGTGCTCAATGTGAGAACCAACTTTACTCCATCGCTTTAGGAAAGAAAGGAGAAATGCAAAACGATCAGATTCAGCATGACCCATGAAACTCCTGACTAAGCTAGTGGAATTAAAGACTTTGTGATAGGTTACAGTGCATGAGGGAATGGTCTAGCCAGCACTACGTCTATTCTCTTGCTCATATTTCCCATTCCAGTATATTAACAGTTTGTTTTTAGCAGAAGAGGAACTGGAACTCATGGTAACCATTTAACAAGTAAACAACATGGTGGCCAGTGTTCCCTCTAAGCTGAGTTAGTGTGCGCTAGTTCACAGTTTTTTAGCCTCCAGCTCACACATTTTGGTCTTAGCTCAGGAAGGATGGCTCCAGTGCAAACTGATTTATGCAGCAGCCAAACAGCTCGCTCACAACTTTAATGCCAGTAGCTCACAAAGTGGAATTTTTGCTCACAAGACTCCACAGCTTAGAGGGAGCAGTAACCATTTAACAAGTAAAACCCTGTTTGTTGTGATCCTGAGATAAGCTGAGGAACAACTCATTAAACTAATGGAGGGTTGTGAGTGCTTAGTAGGCACAAAGACTACTGAATAACATCTAAGGAGCATCTTATTAACTGGCCTCATGGTCAAAGAGAGTAATCCCTGAGAAATATCATTTGGCTGGCTGAGTGAGAAAGCATGTGTCAACTTCTATGATGCAGTGTAGATTTGTTGCTTAAACCAGCATTATGAGGTCCTAGACACTTGCTTCTGCATTTTCATACCTTGGGCAGTCAAGGTACTACTTATTTTCTGGATCTGAGTTTATTTGCTGTATCTGAAGAATTGAGCAGTGACTCATGAAAGCTCATACCCAACCACAAATTTTGTCAGTCTTTAAGATGCTACTGGACTCTTTTCTAAAGGTACTCTTGTGTCATTCTAAAGAGACTATGGTTGCTCAACAAATTATATTTTTTAAATAGTAGATGGTATAGAATTGAAGACAGAAGAGTCTCTCCAGTTTTGTTTTGTTTTGATTTTTTTATATTCCCAGACTTCCAACTTCTGACTCTGGAGTGTCTGTAAACATATACACATTGTTAAGGATATTGCAGGAGATGAGTGGGAAATCCACCCATGAACTACTGCTGTGCTGCAAGCTAGCCACCACTGATGTGTCTCCTAACCTATCTATTACCATACACAAGGACACTAAAGAATAAGCAAAGATGGAAAGAGAGGTGCTGTTGATGTTTTTGCACCTGTGGCTATATTATGCATATGCACAATTAGAATCCCAATGTTCTATCTGTGTGATCTTTGATTAGGTTGCTGGACAATACTGGATTTGATTAAGTATGCTTAATCACCTGTTCATAAATTTTAGCTGGCTTGTTCCAAGTAAATGCAACTCATTTCTGACCATTTCCTGAGGGATGTGTGGCCACAGGCAAGCACTCATTTTGCAGGCTTCTTTGCCTAAAGTATGAAGTGTCTATTGAGTAGAGAAAAGGACCAGTGTGCCAATGGACATTTTTCCTTTTCATTTAGGGCTTTAGTGAAACCACTGAGAAACATAACTTTTCTCTTATGGTACAGTATATTGGAAAGTTGAAATCTCTCTGTTTTCAAGATTGTTAGAGAAGGATCATCCATACCTGCTTTCCATCCCCTTCTTTACAAGGTAAGAGCACCACCTGGGAACCTGGGAAGAGGGTTTGTACGGACAAGCATAGTTGACTGTGACGGACTTGCTGGTTGTAAGTATAGATCCATTCCTGAAATAAGAGAACATCAAAGTCTTATTTCTCTTTAATTCCATTTCCCCCTTCTCACTCAGTCATTTTCCATTGTCTCCTTTGCATTCTAGCATGCACAGATTCCCCTTAGAATCACTTCTTCAGCCTCTTCTATTATTTTGCCTATGCTCAATGAACACTTTCTGACCTTTTTTAACATGGGTTTTTCTCATTGGATTCAATTCATTAAGGTCCTGATCACTTCTCTGTGGGCCAAGTAACGTGAGTCTCACAATGCTTGTTTTTAATCATGGCCAACAGTAAATGTACATGTGATGAGCCGACAATCTCAGGAGGTTTGAATTAGTGATTTTTTAAAATTCACTTCTGATTCTCCTTGGTCTCTCTAGCACCTATGGCAATTAACAATGGTTGCTTCCTCCTTAACTTACTTTTCACATTATGTTGTTCTTCTGATTGTCCTCCACTTGGTCTAACCTCTACCACTTAGTTTTATATGACTCTTTCTTCTCTTTCCCTATGCTCCAAATATGGTCCTTGCAAGCATCCTCTCTTTGGATCAGACATCTCTCTCTCTATTTTAGACACACAGTACAAGCTACTGTTGCTTACACTGAGGGCTCCCAAATCTAGTTTTCCACTATGTGATTTCCTCACCTTCTTGTCTAATCACTCTGCCTCGAATGCTTTTGCTGTCATTTCCTCATTGATCTAACTATGTGCAAATGTCAGAGCATTAAGTGGAAGAGAGCGAAGGACTGACATTCTTATGGATAGGACAACACTAGGAAGACAATTACTAGAAAGAAGGTAGTGGGAAGGTCAACATGTCTCCAACTGAACACCTATGACAGCTCTGGGATCCTGATTGGAAGGTTGCTGGTGGCGCATCAACTGTGACATCCAAAATCCTGCCAGAATCTAGGGTGCAAATCTAGATGCTGCTGTTGCTACAGTAAGGGAATAAGAGTAGGAGCTCCCAGTAGGAAAATCCAAATAGCTGTATATGTGGGCACAGAAGGAATGCGGCCTAATTCAAAAATATCTAGGCATATTAACATAAAACACGTGCAAGCTATAGCTGACACTTTCCACACTCTAATTTAAAATTATATTTGAGATGCTGCTGGCCTTTCTCTGTAATTATAATGGTAGGAACGATGACTAAATCACTTATATATCCATAATGCCAGACGTCCCACATTCAGAATCCGATGCACCATTTTATAACTGCCAGACAGAGTCTGCTTCCAGGCCCAATTCAAAGTGCTGGTGATTATTTTAAAAGCCCCAAATGGCTCAAGGCCTTATATTCCTTCCTACTTACTGAGTTTTCCTATTGGAGCCTGCTCTGTCTCCCTCCCTTTTTGTGTGTGGAACTTAGGAGCAGCATACCTGGTGAAGATGCACTTTTCTCTCAGGCTTTAGGATGTTTATCTTTTTCTTCTATCCCCCTCCCTCCAAATGGTTACTTTATACTTCTGCTATATGCCTTCTTCAGGTTTTAATTTGGATTCCAATTCAGTTCCTTTTAACTCTGCTGACAGCTTGTCTGAATGACTGCAGGTGCTTGAAATGTTTGTTTTTACACTGTTTCACATTTTGGAAAATGAATTTCTGGCTTTTCTTGTGATTTTAAATAGTTTTAAATGCTTTGTTACCAACAGGGAAACCAGTTCTCTGGAGGGTAGGATATAAATGGTTTAAATAAATGAATACATGGCTGCATTGCACATTAGAGAACTGGAAACAGGGCAAAAACATCTCATAACCAGGGAGAAAGAACATGTGCCATAATTGTACAATCACTCTGAGGACTTCTATTTGACCATCCCCCCCCCCTCGAAGATCATAAGAAAAGCTCTTCTGGATCAGCCCAAGGGTCCACTTAGTCCACCATCCTGTTTCCCACTATGGAGCACCAAATGCCCCAGGAAGGCCACAGGAAGGGCGAATGGGGCAAGACCGATGCATGTAGCTAGCTCTCATTCAGGCAGACTATATAATCCGCATCTCAATTAAAAAAAAACTTATTTATTTAGAATTATTTCTATGGTACCTCTTCAGAATCCTGCCTGAGGCAACTTACAATTAAAAAACATAGTCTAAAACACAAGCTATTAGACATAAGCAGCATGAGAACTATCCATAAAAGATAGCAGACAATGAAAAAGCTGATAAGATAAATCCTTAAGTAAGTGCTTGTGTAAAAAAGATGTATCTGAGCTGGGCACCTTAAAAAAGTAAAGCAGGTGCCAGGTGAGCCTTAAGGGGGAAGGGCACTCCAGAGGCAAGGTGCACCATGGAAAATGCCCTGTCTCTAATTGTCACCTGCCTTACCTCCAAAGGTGAGGGCACAGGGAGCAGGGCTTGAGAGGCAGATGATAACTGGCAGGCTGGATAGTGTGGGAGGAAACAGTCCTTCGAGTACCCTGATCTCAAGCCATTTAGGGACTTAAAGGTTTAGAGCCAGCATTTTGAATTGTGCCTGGAAACAGATGGGTAGCAAGTGCAGATCATTCAGCACAGGTGTCATATGATTCCTGTAACCAACCCCTGACAGTAGCCTGGCTGCTGCATTTTGGACCAGCTGAAGTTTCCAAAACCATTTTCAAAGTCAGCTCCACACAGAGTACACTACAGCATGGATCACTATGGCCAGAGCTCTGCACCACTACAAATATCTCCAAAGGAATGACTCAGTTCAGTGGGATTTGTGTGAGAGGGGGAGCACTTAGACAGTATCCTCATCATGTGCATAATCCATTCAGGTTGACAAAAAAGAAGAAGCAGGCACATATTTTTTGTTTGTTTGTTTCTTCTACAAGCATCAAAAGCACTTGCATGAAATGGCCACACGGAATGTGAAAAGAGGTTGTTTCAGCTTCTGGATCCTGAATGTATATAGCTATGAAGTTTCCATCTCGTATTTGTCATCATGATAGTGGAGTGAGCAGAGGTAAAACAAGGTCACGGTGGAGGAGGAGGAGGAGGAGGCTGCTCCCCCCCCCTTCCCTTAGTAAATGACATCCATGTTCTGAAGATTTTCTGTATTTTTATCAGAGGCCGCCATCTGTTTTCCATCTGATTAAATGGCAGAGGAGGGAAGGGGGTGCCTCACCAGCCTTACGAGAGTCAGCCAAAGATGATACTTTACATTATTTCTTGAATTCATTATGACGCTGAGGAGCAGTGACAGGTGTCACCTTGAATGATGTTAAAGCTTTGAGAAATAGTCCCAAGCCTCCAACAGCGTTAATGTAGCTGGGATTTCAATGGGAAATCGTTAGCATATGAAGTGAGTCACCATTTGGAGCATGAACTGCTGAAACACCCCCCTCCCCAACCCTTCTATTTTTCTCTATGGCCTTTCCCACCACACAGAGACTTCCAACACTTTTCACAAGAATTTTGCTTGTCTTCCAGCAAGGTGCAATTTTATTTGCTGCTTCGCTACTTGACTGCTTCCACTACGCGCATGAAAGGCTTCCTGAATGCCTCTTTATGTGCTAAGTACATTAAGAAACAAGGGCAGAATGCATGTCCCACTAAAGAGGCATCTGTAAGGAAAATTTCTGGGACATGAGATACACTTTTTAAGCAAAATACAAGATGTTATTAGAGGCAAAAGGATGGTTTGTAGGTTGGCATTGGGTGGGGGAAAAATATGAAATATTGTGCTAGCAAAATGCCCAGGCTACACATGGATGCATTAATTGCATACACATCCCTGCAGAAACTGGTTCACCCAGTGCCAGAGATGATGAGCAGGTTTAGTCCCTATCAACACTGTTCCAAGGGAAGCATTTCACTTTTCTTAGACAGACATTCATTAACATGAGTAAATGGGTGCCCCAGAGGGAATCCAAAGCCTTCAGCAAGGGCAGATTCAACCCCCCCCCCAAGCGTTGGCACTGCTGGCTAGCTGCGAGCACCTGCAATGATGGCTTGCAGCATCACAGTACCCACTCAGCTTGACTTGCTCCTGGGTCATTTCAGCTTCCCATTCTGCCCTTGCCATCTCTCTTTGCCTTACGAATGCGCTGGCCCTCAGTTCAGCAGGAACCCTGTTGCTAAGAACGCATTCCTCATCTGTGTGATCTTTCAGGGCTGGTCAGTTCTTATAGTCCTCACCATTCAAAGTGGAATGTGTAGTCCATACCCTAAGGGAGGCACTGCTGGATGATGGCGAACGTGTTTCCATGTTCAGAAATGAACCTTTATGGAACACCAGTAAACTATCACTGATGAAATTAGATCCACGTCCCGCTAGGAGCAATTGTTATGAGAGACTGAGTTGGGTCTCCTTAAGGGAAGAGCAGGCTGTTTTAGCAAATAGCTGGAGCTCACTCACTGAGCAGCTGCTTTGCATGCAGAAAATCCCAGGTCTAGTTGAAAGAACCAGGTGATGCGAAAGAACCTCTACCTGAGACCCTCAAGTGACTGCCACTCAGACAATACTGACACTGATAGATTAAGAGTCTGACTCAGCATAAGGCAGATTCATGTGCTCAAATGCCTCGACTAAACCAGCAGGCAGGCTACCACCCTATTGTGGGCATTCAAGCAGGATGACAGTGCAGGAGTAGGGCAGTCATTTGCGTCTTCATTCCCTCTTCACAGAGGCTTCAGATCGACAAGCTCTTCATGGCAATTTCCAGTTGGCCAGGTTGCCCTCAAGCTCATGGCCAGTTTGCCTTAGCTACACTAGGGGAGGTTCAAACCATTGTCCCCTTGCCTTAGTGGAGGTGCTCACCTTGTCAAAGTAGGAGAACCCTCTGGGAGAAAGCTGCTACATCAGAGCATCTGGATGTATTTTCCACAATGTTAAGACCAAAATAATGCACTAACAAACAGCCAAGCTGGTGATTCACTCAGTCACAAGATATTTTGAGAGGCAGCCGGGGCTGCAGCCCGGCTGCCTATTTCTTTTCTTCTCCTTTTTTTCCCCTTTCAATTTCCAGAGAGTGACAGCCACTTTCCCCCGCGCACAGTCATTTCGATGCCACTGCTGCTGTTGACGATGTGCTCAAGTGTATCCAGGCCTAAGAGGCTTCTGATTCCTTTTCTAAAGCTTGTCAGCTTTCTTGGAACTGCTAATGATTAATGGGTTTATTAAATGAATCCCAGAGTCAGAAATCCATTCCAAGAAGGTTACTGCAAAGTTTAATATCAACTGATGCTCTGTTCTAACAGAAAGCCAATGCACCAGCCAAACGGTGACATCTTCATTAGACAAAACCAGGGCAAAATTACGATCAATTATTTACCCTCAGATGCATTTCTCTGGTGAAGGGCTAAATCAATCAATTCCTTTTGCAAACGAGACATAAACAAGACCAGAAAATGCCAAGCTTCTGATCTGCAGCAGCACTGCAGAGGCAGTGCACTCAGTTTCAGAAGGGGGCAGGGGTGGGTGGGTCATGGATCGCTTGCCATGGCCGCTGTGTGCTCTGTACAGAGGAGGCCCCAAAGGGAGCTCCCCCCAGCCTCCCTCTCTCTCTCTCTCTGACATTAGCATAAGCTAGGCCGTGTGCAGCTATGAAAGTAACAGGAATGAGGAAGCCAAGGCTGATTTCCCACTACAGCTGCCTCGGTGTTGCGCCGCCGTTTGCCCCGATACTATTAGTCAATTTCACACCCGAAGCCGCGAGGCTGCATTTGACCCACGACTTCGCCCAATTTCCCCCACAGTTTCGTGATCCTCAAAAAATAGGATCACGAAACTGCGGGGGAAATCGGGTGAAGCCGTGGGTCAAAATGCAGCCCCGCAGCTTCAGCTGTGAAATTGACCAATCGTGTTGGGGCAAACGGCGGTGCAACACCGAGGCAGCTGTAGTGGGAAATCAGCCCAAGTCTCTTCTTTCTCTGCTACTGACTAAATTGGTCTCAAGGGCAAAGCATCTCAGAATGAAATTTTGGGGGAGTCCCATTTATCATGGACAATAAGATGGTGAGTTTTTAAAAATAAATCTGTGAATGTAAATATAGAACAGTTATGGTAAAATACATCTGGGAACTAGACGCAATGAACTCCATGGCTGTGACTCAGTGGCAGAGCATCTGCTTTGCATACAGAAGGTCCCAGGTTCAGTTCTCAGCATCTCAGGTGGTAGCAGCTGATGTAAAAAACCTGAGATGCTGGAGAGTTGCTGGCAGTCACATCAGACAATAATGACCTTGATAGATCAGTGGTCTGATTTTGTGTAGAAGAAGAATGTGCCATTGAGTCTCAGCCACCTCATGGTGTTCCATGGGGTGTTCCAAGCAAAAGGTGAGCAAAGGTGGTTTGCCGTTGCCTTCCTCCATGTAGTGACCCCAGTCTTCCTTGGTGGTCTCCCATCCAAGTACTGACTGTGACCAACCCTGTTTAGTTCCCAAGCTCTGAAGAGCCAGTGCTAAAGTGGGCTATTTGGGCTGTTCAGAGGACTTGGAGAACAAGTTTGCATATAATTTTAAAGGGAAAGTGCTTTGCAACTGAGCACAGAAAAAACAGTGAGGCCCATCTGGTGACAATCAGCAGACATATGCCCTGCAGGCCATGTAGCCCCACCCACAGTTTCCACCTATTGATACAGCAGATCTGAGGAACCATGGACTGACCTGTGCATTTGGGAAAAGCAGCAATGGTATTTTGAAAGACTCCGCACTGTAAAAAAATATCCTGTGATTCTACTCGACACCAGGACACTGACTGTTATCTAAACCAAGGTGGATTATGTCATGCAAGCTAAAGAAGTGCAAGGGAGGGAGAACAAAGTGATGCCGCAGCCTGTGCCATGGATATCCTCTGGGTCAATGGCTATAGCCATCCAAGTCAGTAAGGCAGTTGGTATTCCAGGTCAGGATCTGTACCAAGGTTGCCTTAAGGGTCCAAAGATAAGACCCCACATAACTTTCATGAGCACTGTAAAGATGATGCAGTGGGCTGGTGCTTAACAGTGGGCACTAATGGGTATTAAGGACTGAGGCTTTAGTGGATTCCCCTGTCTTCTATTAACTAGTGTGTTTGTGCATTTTAAAAATATATATTTACCTGCCTAGACCCCCTGGCTATTGCCAGGTGAAAGGAAAATTTAAATAAATACAATCTCAATAAATAAGCAAACTCTTTACTGTGAACATTTGTTACTGAAAGCAACGGAAGCTTGCTGGAGTGAGTTATTTGTGGACGCCAATGAGGTGACATTAATAACACTGGTTTATTGGAATTTCTGTTTGCCCATAAGTCTGGGTGGTTGTTCTTGTTTTCCGGATAAAGCCTGCTATACAGGAAAGGCAGTATTTCATCCTTCATATACACAGGTACCTAAAAGAATCTTTTACATCTTAAGGCAGTATAATTTGGGAATGAAGATGTCATGGCTTGAAATCATAGACACAGAGAGAGCAGGGTTGCAGTTCTGAGTACTGGCTGACATACAGCTGAACGCTCAGTACCGTTGTGTCAAAATTGTAATTTTTTTTCAGTTCAGGGATGGGCAGAACACCTTTTTGTTATAAATGGTACCTAATTGTTAATTTAGTTAAGAGAATACACTCTGATTGACACTGCATATTTTCCCCCCTTCAGCAGTTTGGGGGAGGGGAGAATGAAGCTGGCCTCATTAAGCTCTTTCTCCTTTACCAGGCAATTTAATATTGAATGAATGCAGAGCAGGAACTAAAATATATCATTGCAATTCTGCACTGTTGTTAAACTAGACAGAAGAGTAAATAAGTCTGAAAGATGAGAGGAAATTATAGTTCTCATTTGATTCTTCTGATCCTTGAAGAAGAATTGTGTGATTGTTGCTTGCATCCTGAGCACAGACAGATGCGCAGTGAAGGTAAGGAAGTGCTTTATGTGTGTGCAATATGGCATATCTAGTGGAATGATGGAGCCCTTGCTGCTTTGATACTAGGGATGCTGCAAATATCTGTGATATGATATTCCCAAAGCAAGAGCTACACATTGGCTCTTTGGATAAGTGCATTGATCAGGGGGCAAGTTTGCAAATGTTATCAGTAGTGCCACTTTTAAGCTGCAACAGTAATCACAAAGCAACTCTTGCCCACATTTTTAGTGAGTAGAAGCAGTTCTAGTTCAAAAATTACTATGTTCTGGAAAATACCAGGAACCAAATGAGGTGTTTTTAATGGTGGCAAGTGGGGTGGGAGAGACATACAGCAGTTTACAGTATTACCACGCAGGGAATTCTTTCACATGAGCGTAGGGGCAATGAATACTGAAGGGAAATTCAAGTCTTACACTCATATCAAAGGAAAGCCAAAAATGCAGGTGGTAGATTGCTTCCTTGAATACCCACCCATGTAAAACCTTTCAGCACATAGAAAACCAGCATGGCACAGAAAAGGCTAGCCATTTTGCAGGTAAGGCTCTGTTTTTTGTTTTTTGTTTTGTCTGACATGGAAGAGCATTGAAAGAGCACAATCCTGAAACTGGTTTGAAATATCTCATCTGAAATATACCCGGTGTCTTTTTTGTACCTCCATATTGACCTTAGCTCTGGCAACGCACTTGATGACTACTAATGGTGTGGATGTGCCTTCTCTGCGTTGCTGGGAGAATGTCTGCATGGCTCCAGTTTTGAAAACACTATCACACTTGAATAGTAATGATGGCAACCTTGAAATGCCCTTTTAGACAGTGGATATTATGGAGAGTAGCTCAACTGCCCCCACAAATCATAAAATAGCTTATTCATTATGCATAACAACTTCCCCTTGAGAAACAAAAAACTGATCCACCCAACAGGCAATTATAGAAGATCACTTCTGAGTAGTAGTTGAACTCAGAAGTAGAGGGTTGGCAATAGTCTCAGTCCTGAGAGACATGTTCTCACATCACGGCATATATGCTGAGGCACTTCTGCACAAATCTGTTTGTCCTCTGAGACCTTCCTGGCTTTGGGTACTTTCTTTTGGAGGCAAGATCTAATGTTGCCAAAGGCAGGGCTTTTTCTGCAGTGGCATTGAATGATTCCATCTTTTATTTATTTATTTATTCCTTTCGATTTATATCCCGCCTAGCCAGGAAACTGGCTCCAGGCGGTGAGAAACTGGCTTCTACCTTAACTTCATGGCTTTTGGAGGCGCTGTTAAGACCTTACACAGCTCACTAGCTGAACTTCACAGGCTGCCTGATCTTTCCTGAGTTCAATATTGTAGTATGAATGAGAATATAAAGATTTTTTTTATATAGGTTTTTTCCCTTTTTGATTAATCATATTCGTATTTTCTCCTGGTTTTATGGATTTCTCTTTTAAGTAATATTTTATTAGGATATAAAGAAGGCCTATTATATAGAAGGCTCTACTCCTGTAAGTGTGATATTGTTAGCAGACAACATAATAAGTACAAAGTTCATGATTCTGTAGTTCTTAAGGGCAACACTTTGCAATGTCTGAGTCAGATAACATTTTGGTCTCATATCAAGAACAACAAACACTTTTGTTTAGGATATGAAGAATCCTTGCCCATTATCATTTAGGTTAGGTTAAGTAAAGATGTAGGTTTTATGTAGATTTGATGTAGATATATGTTTCTTTACACCGGACAAATCAGAGGCTTATTATTCAAATAACCACTGTCTTTTGTAACCAATTATGCTTTTTGAATTTTTTTTGGATGATGTCAGTCCATGTATAAAATATCATGTATTTCCTGAATATGCTCAGAATATGTTCAAGAAGAAGATGATGAAAAAGAAAAAGAAGAAAGTAGTCAATTTTTTGATGAGTTATTTGGTCCAATTGTTTTCCTGTTAATTGAAGCATATCTCCCAAATATGCTGAGAAGAAAGTAGTCAATTTTGGATGGACTATTTGGTCCAACTGTTTTCCTGTTAATTGAAATAAAAACATAGAACTTCCTCCTCATTTGACTTCATTTTTGACATGGAATCAAATATGTACAACAATATGAAGGGCTGATTTTTGGCGCTTAAATTCCCAAAAGTCTGGGATGGCTTCTTCCCACGTGAGTCTTCATAAGCTGCTTTTAGTCATCACCAGCTCTGCTGCCTATACCTCACTTTCAGAGGTCCTTTTCTCTTGTGGCAACACCCCCCTCCCAAGGATTTCACCTGGCATGACACCTGCTAATCTTTCAAATACATTGTTCTGCTCAAAGAAATTTTATACTGGCCCATGCTGGTTTTATTGGTCTGTTGTGTTAGTGTTGATTGATTGATTGATTAGTTTACCCTGCCCTCCTGGCCGAAGCCGGCTCAGAGCGGCTTACACAAGAACAGAATAAAATGTCCAATAATATAATATAAAATTATCAAACTTCACTTAATACAAATAACAAAGCTAAAACCATAGACATAACAAAGTGCTAGTAACTTGGTTTCCTCATCTTGCAGTTGGCTCTTTGGTCTTCTTCAGTTGCCCTGGGCAATTAGCTCAGGCAGTAATAAGAGGATCCAGGGGGTCAGGGCTCTCCCACCATAGGTTGTCAGGTGTTAGTAGTGCTGGTGGTGGCTCCAAAGGCCTGGTGGAAGAGCTCTGTTTTACAGCCCCTGCGGAACTGTAAGAGGTCCCACAGGGCCCTGGTCTCTTCTGGGAGCTCATTCCACCAGAGTGGAACCACCACCAAAAATGCCCTGGCCCTAGTTGTTACTAACCCGGCCTCCTTGATGCTCAAGAGGGCCAGCCAGTTCTGGCTCCCTGATTGCAGCACTCTCTGGGGTACATATGGGGAAAGGCAGTTCCTCAGGTATATAGGTCCCTGGCCATAAAGGGCTTTAAAGGTAATAACCAGCACCTTGAAATGAATCCAGTATGCTATAGGCAGCCAGTGCAATGTGTTTAGCACAGGTTGGATGTGCTCCCAAATAAGGAGTCCCATCAAAAGCCTGGCCATGGCATTTTGCACCAGCTGCAGCTTCCGGATTTGAGACAAAGGCAGCCCCATGTAGAGGGCATTACAGTAATCCAGTCTTGAGGTGACCATCGCGTGGATCACTGTTGCCAGGTCGTTGCGTTCGAGGAAGGGAACCAACTGCCTGATCAGCCAAAGATGGTAAAAAGCCAACCTGGCAGTGGCTGCTACCTGGGCCTCCATTGTTAAGGAAGCATCTAGGAGCAGACTCCTAACCTCTGGAGCTGGCACCAATGGTACCTCGTTGAAGGTTGGGAGCAGGATCTCAACGCTTGGACTGTTCCGGCTCAGGCACAGGGCCTCTGTCTTCGCTGGATTCAATTTCAGCCGGCTCAGCCTAAGCCAACCAGCCACAGCTTGTAACACCCGCTCTAGATCTTCCGGTTTGGAGCTGGACTGGCCGCCCAACAGCAGATAGAGGTGTTTTACTGTTTTGTTGAATTGCTGTGTTTACTGTGGAAACCAAGCAAGTTTGGTTTGGGAGAGTGTACTATGGAAAAGATATTTTTATTTACCAAAGAATTTGTATTTGTAATTGAATCTGCAGATTGGCCTTGCTTCTGGCAATGCACTTGGTGACTACTGATGGCATGGATGTGCCTTCTCTGTGTTACTGTTTTGTTACTGTCTTCATTTTGTAGATGTCTGTTTTGTTTTGACTCTTGTATACCTTACATTGTTATTGGTTTTGATGTTTTTATGATGTTTCACTGACACTATTCAGGCAGAAAAGCCAAGGGCAGGTTCTCCAAATAAACATTCCACTTTAACCATGAAATGAAGTCAGTGAATCTCAGCCAGTCATTTCTCAGCTTCCATTTATCCATCTGTAGAATGGGTTTATCTTGCAGTATTATGATGATGAATGTGATAAGGACTCTTTTAAGTGCCCCACCAAAAGATTAATAGTATCCTTTATATTTGTTGCACTGTGCCAGGTCCTAAAGGTTACCTGTGCCACTGCAGCTGTGGTCTTGCTGATAACGCAGGGATTCAAGATCACAACTGGGAACTCCTGTCCCTCAGATTTCTGGGCTTCCAGGCATCTCTGTCTTTGCCGTATTATTCCAGATTGATAGAGTGATTCCTCAGGAATTCTAGGAAGAGAGAGCCAGAATAAGGATAGTCAGTTTTTACTTAGGTAGGGGAGAGGTTCGCAAATGTGATGTAGTGGACAGAAAAGTTGAATTTGGAAGGAGAACAGAAGAGAAGAAGGGACTGCATTTATACCCCATCCTTCACTCAAAGTCTTAGGGCAGCTTACAAGCGCCTTTCCCTTCCCTTCCCCACAACAGACACCCTGTGAGGTAGGTAGGGCTGAGAGAGCTCTTTTGAGAACTGCTCTTTGAGAGAACAGCTCTGAAAGAACTTATGACTGACCCAATGTCACACCAGCAGCTGCATGTGGAGGAGTGGGGAATCCCAGATCAGAGTCCTAACCACTACACCAAACTGGCTCTCTGGGTTTAGCTGTGAGAAACTGTGCTAGCTGATTTTTCAACACTTTCTCTCAGCTTATTCATTTGATTTTTATTCTACCCTTCCTCTAAGGAGAACAGGGTAGAATACATGGTTTATCTCCTCCATCAATTTTATCTTCACAGTAGCCCTTGTTAGGCAGCTTAGGCTGAAACAGTGCGACTGTCCCAAGGTCACCCAGTGGCCTTCAAGGCTTTGTATCCTGGCCAACACTCTAAACACTACACCACACTAACAGTGACCTACCCTTACTTCTTAGAGGTATTTGTGAGAATAAATGGGGGAGACCATCCTGAGCTTCTTGAAGGAACAGTGGGTCTAGAAAAGTAAGTGGAATGTACTCAACATTAATAAAACTCTAATCTCCCCTCTTCTTCTGGTTTCCTAAAGGCTGGGGAAATTGAATCACAGAAGAGTCATCTAATCCAGGTCATCTAATCCAACCTCCTGCTCAAAGCAGGATCAGCCTAGAGCATCCCTCACAAGTGTTTGTCCAGCTGCTACCTGAAGACTGCCATCGACGGGGACCTCCCTAAGTGGCCGATTCCACTGCTGGACTACTCTTACTGTTAAAAAGTGTTTCCTAATGTCCAGCCAGTATCTTTCCACCCATAATTTAAACCCATTATTGCGAATCCTATCCTCTGCTGCCAACAGGAACAGTTCCCTGCCTTCCTCTAAGTGACAGCGTTTCAAGTACTTAAATAGTGCAATCATGTCCCACCTCAGCCTGCTCTTCTCCAGACTGAAACGTTTCACAGATATTGTTTCTGGTATGCATGAGGAGCTCCTTCTTTGAAAAAGACTGACAGCTGAGTTACATGACAATTTCTGAGGCAAATGAGTCATCACGTGATAAAATATGCACAATATGATAGCCGCTAAAGAAAAGAAGTATTTAAAATGTGGTGACTTTATCACAAAAGAAAGCTTGATTAAGATGTTATTATTAAATGGATGTTAAGGAAGAAAGTAATTTCTTGGTGATTTATCAACTTTTTTTAAAAAGGGGATGTTTCTGAAATGATATTCTTTAAGTAGCATGTGATATGAAAAACTGGTAGTACCTAAGTTCTGGATAAACATTTTCCAGATACCACTTGAAGGAATGACATTTCAAGGCCTTTCTCAGCTCCACTCTGCTCTGGATGCTGTATAAAATAAAATATTTTCAAAATATAATAATGACAGCACATACTGTTAAATCTTGAAACAGATCCAAGTCACGCCATAAATATAATCAGTGGCAAAACTTCATGGTAATTAGGAGTCCTTTAATTCTGCCACTGACTCAGTTGGATGACTTTCAACAAGTTGCTTTGAAGTCGACTGTCAAAGGCCAACAAATAATTGCACAACTTCCTCCCACCACTATAATTCTACTTGAAGCATGGTGCCAAAATGGCATGTCTGCTGTAGATATGTTCATAGCATATAATGAGTTAGCACACTTGTGCTTATGCAAGCAGCTTCCACATTCATCTCCTTGCTGGATGAAGATCTACATCCACAAATGGGTGCTGAACACATGACTTGTAGCCCAATCAAATAACTGGGGCTGCAAGCACAAAAGCAGCAAAACCTATTGGGGGGAGGTAGGTCATCACACCGAATCCTCCTGACTCCAAACTATTGAGTAGCACTATTGCTGATAGTTTTAACACAACAATATGCGCACATGGTAAGGGGATAAACTTAGCAATGCACTGTTTTAAGAATCTCATTTAACAAACAACAAATGTTCTCCAGAGCTGTCAAGGTTACAAGGAGCAAGTAGGTCAAAACACAGAAGAAGAGCTGGATTTATACCCCGCCCTTCACTCGGAATCTCAGAGCAGTTTACAATCTCCTTCCCTGGGACTGAGAGAGCTCTGAGAGAACTGCTCTTGAGAGAACAGCTCTGATAGAACTGTGACTGACCCAATGTCACCCAGCACCCAGTTGACCTTGATTTTGTTGCAACTACTGTAGTGTTTATTATTATTTTTTAAAATCCACACTATACAGAGGAATTTGGCAAGGGATAAAAAAGCAAGCTGAGATAACGGATAAAGAACACAAACAGGCAAATAGACCAGGTGAAATTAGAATAAATTACTCCACATTTTCTAAGGCAAAGTAACTCTCTATTGCCCCAAGGCAAATATGGAAATGAGGATTTCAACTGGCAGCCTCATCTCCTTTATTTGTGGCTTTGCCCTGGGGCAGTCTATGCTCACACTGCCAGCTCATCGATTCAGGAAAGTAACTTCTCTCTTTCTTGGCCCAATAGGGCAGTCATTAAAGGAAGAGACATTCTTGGATATTGACCAGCGACATTTTCTGGCAGAACAGAAGGACACTCGGCTCTTTTGTTTTTGATAAGAAAAGCCAACATGGTTTTCTATAAGCTAGCTTTTTAATATACCAAGCAACTAAAGAGTTTATTTCTGTATACTTGCAGCATCTGCTTACTATTAACATCTAATTAACTGTTCCCACGGAAACAAAATGCAAGCAACCCAACAGCTGGACGATGCTCCCATAAAACCGTAATGAGGTTCCACTGCATCAAACAATTGAGTCGATCTCTTTGTGTTTTCCTTCACCGCCAGAGGGGGACACTTACTCTCCATATGGCCTCCCTTGAGCCGCAGGCCGGGCAGCATAATAGTACTGCTTATACTCATCCATCCACACTTCAGCTGTGCGCTTGGTGTTTCTAAAGAGAGATATTAAAAACCAGGGAGAAACCAAAGAAGCATGCATGAAGGAGTTTTAATTTGATGCCTCCAAGAAAAAAAGAAGCCTGTAGGGAAGGAGGAGTAGGGGAAAGAGAAATGCCCCCCACTCCCCCCCCCAATCATCTAGGTGGTGAAAACATGAAATGCAGAAGTGAGCAGGTGAGCACTCCCCCCCCCCGGAGCTGTAGACATCTTAGGTCAGGAAGCCAAGAAAAAATGGAGGTTGCATTCGCTCTCAGGGTTTAAGGGCTGCTTCACACTTTATGTTTTGAAGTTGTACACTGGCAGTGTTTATGTGTGCATCCAAACATTTCACGTGTAAATGAGACAAACATATATTTATCATACAGGTGTGGTCATTAGAGAGCCGGGACAGGCTTCTCCTCTCTTTCAAGCATGTATGCAGCAGTCACTGTAGTCATTGCCAGAGGATGTAGTGATGGCCACAAACAGCTTTAAAAGGGGATTAGATAGATTCATGGAGGATAGGTCTATCAGTGGCTACTAGTTATGGTGACTGAGAGGATCCTCCACATTCAGAGGCACTAAACTTCTGAATTCCACAGCCAGGAGTCAACATTAGGGGAAGGCCTCGGCTTCCATGCCCTGTTGTTGGCCATTCAGAGGAACTGGTTGGCCACTGTGTGAGACAGGACGCTGGACTAGATGGACTACTGGTCTGATCTAGCAGGGTTCTTCTTAAATTCTTAACCCCAGTTTTGCTGCTGTACGATCTGGAGTCTTATTTTAGCAGAAAAGTGGCACAAAAATTGCCTAAACAAGGGCCAAAATACTCATTATCTTTCACAGGAGTTTACCATGGGAATTGTAGCCATATTGCAGCTGTGAGTCCCCAGTGACAACTCCATTTAGAAACACCACATGGACCCAGCTCTGATCGAGACTGCAGCACAGAGATAGGAGGGGCTCCTGTCTTCCACTCCTGTGCTGTTTTCCCAGCTGAAATGGCCCTGGGGTCATTATTTGACCCACTGCATGCACACCCCTTGATGTTTCAGCTCACGAAAATGGTGCATCGAGGAAGGCCAGAGCTCCTCCTCCCCTGGCTTAGACAATATAGTGATTATGAGTAAGAAGTGGGTTATCTTCCATAAGGCCATGTGGCATGGCTTATGGTTTTGAAGAACATATTTGTTGTTATGTACTGATGCTGTTCCTAGTCCTACAGAGATATATGCAAGAGATATGTTGACCAAGCAAAGTCCATTGTTTAGTGAAGAGGTGAACAGATTATGGCTGAACCCCACATCTTGCCAGCATAAGATGACACTTGTTCTTTTGTTTTTGATGAGAAAAAACAACATGGCTACTAGAGAGGGCCCAGTCTGGGTCTCAGCCCACTTTTAAGCACACTCAGATTGATGCTGGCCCACTCTGTTTCCAGTAATGGCAAAAAGAATAGCTTGTTCCAGCTCAGAGCCTGCAAAAGTGAGCGAAGGCCTTAGGGTTGAAAAATTTGCACACCCCTAGTTTAGTGGAAGAGTACATGAAGAGCTGTATGTATAAACAGCCACTGGGAAGGGGTGACGCTTACACCTATCCTTGGGTCCTTCAGGCAAGGCCATAAAATGGAGCTATTTAAAAGAGTTTATGGAGCACCTTAATGGTTATAGATGCTGGCTGTGACTTCTCTCTTTTACAACACAATCCTGAGGGATGCTGGAGTGGTGGCAGCCAGCTGCCAATGCAAAAGCAGTACAGCTGGTCCATTCCCTATGGATATTCTGCAGGTGGAAATAACAACATATGCCCCTCCAGAAAGCACAGATGCCATAGCAAGCTCACCAGAGTCTGCAGGAACCCCAACTACACTCACCAATCAAACAAGGCCACTGATGATGGCCATGTGAGTAGCATGCATGGGCACAGGTAATCACCACCCACTGACCTAGGCACTACCCCTTGATGCTGCTCCCCCTCCAGAGAGACACTGGAGGGAGCAAAGACAGCAACAGCTCAACCCCAACAGAGGCATGTAGTCTAAGTGCCCTCTCAGCCCAGGGGGAAGAGTACCCATGCTGTGGACCGGATACTCTCCCTTCCCCAGCGAGGGCTTAACCAGCAGCAAAAGTGCATGGTCACCCCTTCAGGCTGACCCTCTGGAGACAGGGAACCTCTTAGGACTCTGAAATGAGACATGTTAGCCACTTGACATGGACTTTGCTTCCCCCCTTGGGAGTTGGTGCTAAGTGCCCTTTCTGTTCCTCTCCTGCTGCTGAAGTGCAATGTTGTGCACTCTGTGTGCATGGCAGAGACCTCTGAGAGAAAATCCAAAGCCACATGCCCCCTATTTACTGAAGATGGGGCATCCTGGCTGGAGTTTATGTGGTACTGGGGAGGGTAACTGGGTGCAGGGAAGGGGTTGGGCTGCAGCTGGGGAGGGGATGATTAGTGACAACTCTAGTAGGCATCCTGTGTTCTGCCAGGGCTTTGGGACAGGACCATACCTGTGGGGGCAGGGAGGGGTGCTTGCCCTGCCCCTTTGGATGGGTGCCTATGAGCTACGCTATGGTTTTTGATGGCGTAACTTTTTGCTGGGTTTTGGTGGTGATCCCAGGCTGGGGTGGTCTAGGGAGTCAGCTAACTCCTGCCACGCCCGGGGTCCACCTGTTTCCCTACCAGTGCAGCAGCTTGTACTAGTGTTGCTGCACTAAGTTGCCACACTGGCATCCAGCTGGGGTGCAGTGCCACCAGGACCCTCCACTGGTGCATCTCAGAGATAAGCTGGCAGAGAACCTTGTTGGCTTTGTGTGCACTTCCAATCCTCTCTCTCTCACACACACCCTGGTTTCACTATGAATTATGTGCTTTACTGATTTGAAAATATGACCTTTTTGTATTGTATTTATTGTTGTTATCTGCCTTAGGTCTTGGCTCTGTCTTGGCAGAAGGAGGGTAGTGCCAATAAAGAAATATTCAGGGGTCAGTTCCTGGCATCTCCAAATAAAGGATCTCAGGTAGGAAGGATGAAAAGGAGTGCCTATGACCCAGAAAACTGCTTCTAAATCAAAGTACATATTACTTTGACCTGTAATTATCTGACTGGCTACCAGGTAGTTTCATAAGTCAAGATGGTAACTGCATGCCCCAGCCCCTGCTGCTATGTTCTTGGCACCCTGTGATACAGTTATAGGCCCTACCCCAATATTATATGGCTTACTAATCTCTTAGAACCAATAGTTAAAATTCCAATACATTGATTTCTTTCGTAGCCCTAAAATGCCGCAGAAAATAGTACATTTCCCTGGCATATCTCAAAAAGACAAGTTAGTGTATTGGGGTCTGTATCTTTTTGTCAGCCTATCAGATTTATTTCAGCTTTCACTTTTATGTCTCTTCTCATGTCTTTCCTAGGAATACCTCAATACCGTCTAGGTTGCTTCCCAGAATCTACCATGCCACTTTCTTGCAAGAAGAACAATAGGTGATGTATGCCTTTTGCATTCAGAAGCATAAAAGCAACTCAGTTCTGACATGCATAATTTTTTTGTCTAGCAGGTGGTGTGTATATGTAGATTTCTACAGCTTGTGCCCACAGATCTTCAGTGAAATGTCTTCTTTATTCAGTCCAGCTTGGTCTTTCCCCTCTCCTTTGCTTCTCCTTTCCTCTCCCATTCTGTTCTCCAGATGATTTTTTTAAATTTAAGGCTTAAACAATTGTGTTCAGGAAGACTGTGTTTCCTACTCCTTTCTGTATTTCTTTTCATTTTTATGAAATGAATTGATTATCTTGATTATCTGTCTATGTTATGATTTGCAGCTGATCAGTGGGACCACTAATTACTGCACCTCTTATTCTGGGCAATTCAAGTATTTTTAATGTGTCCATGTGTCTTTGGTTTCCTTTCCACAATGGCTATCTCACTGAATTCAACAAAAGCAATATTTCCGTGTATCCTTCTTACCCTGCACATTATGAGATGTCCTTGTTACTGAAATGCATGGGACAGCTCACAGGCTTTGGAGTAGAAAGTTTGGATTCCATGTAAACATGGATGGAGGCACATTTTAAATATCTGTTAATGCTACCAGAAGACCCTATATCATTAAAAGCAATGTTTCCTTACAGGAATGAAGGCTGACCCATTGCTATTTTTTTTTTAGTTTTTATAGCAGTTGCACCAGCAGTAGGAGTCACAATAATGCATGTTTTTGCTTGTGCATACTTTGATCATAGTCACACTGAATCATGGATTATTAGTTCACATTAGACCAAAGTATATATGCACAAAAACATCTGGGCCTTGAGTAATTCTAAACATAACAAGGATCCTTTTTCATGCATTGATTTGAATTGGCTTACTGCATTTACTTAATTCCAATAACATTAAATCATGTAGTTGCAAAAAAAGGAACATCTTATGGAAAGCATTTTTCAAAGCAGTCATTCTTGACAGGACAAATGCACAAAGTGTTAAGTTTTACTTTTGCTTTGCTTTCTTTCAGTTCTTTTTTAAAAGGATTCTACTAGCTCTGCAGTGCTGGATCTCTCTGCAAAACCAACCATTCCTGGTAGCCCTGTGAATGGATATGGGCTTGCTGGGAACTGGTATCATATGCCCACACTTCCTTTCTGCTCCTCCTTAAAGTGGGGCCCCACTGTCCTGGCCCCACTGCTGGACCTCCTGATGGCACCTGGTATTTTTGGCCACTGTGTGACAGTGTTAGACTAGATGAGCCATTGGCCTGATCCAGCATTGGCTTTTCTTATGTTCTTAATGTAACATCAAGGATTATGTGTATTATAAAAATACAAGGAAAATGTGCATTTTTATGTGGGATTCTGAGTTTGACAGCACAGACAATTCAAAGTAGTAAATAATCTATTTGCTTGTGGCCTTCCACAGAATCACTATTAGCTTCAGTTAGCAGAGTGTGAAAAATGTGAATGAGAAAGACGTACTTTATATAGGTGTTAGCATTTCCCTCAGGGAAGGTGTAGGGATGCTTCTTTCGGAAGACGTGCCCAACCCGACTACAGGGGATGATTTCCAAGCTTCCTCCGCACATCCACACCCGGAATGAAATTTCTGTAAGAGATTCTGTTTCAGCTTCTTAAAGTCATGGAGCAGGCTCTGTTCTTGCTTTATCTCATCTCTCATGTTACTTTTTGCCACACTAAATCAGGGAAACTCATGATCAGAATGGGCTTTCCTGAGCTCATTTGCAATCTCCTTGTAGCACAGTTTGAGTCGTGATGTTACAAAGAGCCAGGGTGTAAGCAGGACTCTTAATATAGAGTAGGGCTCACATCTCGGCAAGCATCTTTCTGTTTCCTATAATCATTCAGGCAACATATAATACAAAGCCACTTTGCTCCACAAAGCAAATCCAGAGTCTCCTAATGAAGGGTTAAAAAATAAACCAAAGCCAGAATATGGGCTGTATGCCAGCATTTTTTAAAAATAATAAAAGTTCAAATGTTTTGAGTCAAACTGAGCACAATTATTTTTACTTAATGTGCATTCCTGCACAGTGTAGTCTATGAATGTACACAAAGGAGTCAGGTTGTCAAGCTCAATGCAACTCAGGATTTCACATGCTGATGCAATAAAGACTGCAGGCAGCATATGTTGTTTTCTCTGGAGCCCCCTCCCTTCAACAGGTTCTGTTGAGGTAAGGCAACCGATTGGCGGCAAAGCACTGTGGTGCCTTGGCAGCAGCAACTGTGAGAAGGAAGGCGCTGACCTCCACTTCCCGGCACAGCTCTTGCATTGGCTCTAGAAGCCAAGCATAACTTCCGTTCACCACATCACCAACCACAAGAATCAAAGGAGAGCTTTTGTTGCTTTGCTCTGCTCCTGCTGGGTTCCACCAGGCTCAGCCCTGATCACTCCCAAGGTTTGCCCAAGGCTCCATTCAGGCACCAAAATTTTAAAAAATAAAATAAATTGGCAACACTACCACAGAGGACATTATGCTTGCCTTTGCAGCATGTGGCTTTGCTCACTTGCTCATGTTGTCTGGATCTCTTGCACTAATAGCACAGAGTTGAGCCAGCTGTCCTTCGGGCTCATTCCAACTCTGCAAGTCAATTTCTGTTAGGAAAATGGAAGTAGCCCTTCAGACAGGAGAACTAGCCACACTGCTTCTTTAAGGAATGAATTATTTATTTTGGTCAAAGACCAGCAGAATGCTCCTTTCAGGATCTATCACCTGCCACACACAGAACAACTGCTGAATTCTCCTGTTGATTTTGTACCAAACAGCTCCTTGGAAGCTACAAATGCTTCCAGTTATTGCTTACAGCTGTAAAAATGCAGTAAAGTGCTACTAGTGTCTGCCAATCTTACCTACCACACAGAAACACTTTTCACACAAACAACTCACTATCATCAATTAAGTCAGGAATAGGCAACGGCACAAGGAGACAAAAACCCAGTGGGAACCAAGTGGGACCTGCAATTCCATATCAGGTACAAAAGTAGAATTTGACCGTCATTCAATATTGTCTCATGGCTTTCTGTTGTATCCCATATGTTTTCAGATTCTGCCCAGGGCTGTGAGCTTCTGCCATCCTGCACAGAGTTATGCCCTTCTAAATCCATTGTCTTCAACAGACTTTGAAGGGTGTAACTCTGCTTAGAACTCCATTGCTAGCTGCCTTCATTGTTCATCTAGGCTATGAAGTGGGAAGAACCTCTGGAATAATTCACCTTTACAGAATCCATGTTTCTGATTTCTGGTCTACTTAGGCCCCGTTCACAGGGAGCATTTGTTCCACTGAAGGCACAGTAGCCCTGCGGACTTTCCGTGTGCGATCATATGAGCACATTTGGGAGGCGTAGCACTCCCGTGGCCAACCAGCGGCTTCCTGTGGAAAACACGGAGTAAAAAACTACTAGGTTCGAAGTACTAGTTTCCGGAAACCACGGGGCAAAGGCCGGCGTCTGATTGCGGGAGCGCCAGTATCCTGTGGCTCCCGACACCGGCCCATGTCTCAGGGTTTCTGGATGTTGTAAGTTTCCATGGGATGCGCACCAACGCTGAAAGAGGCATGCGCATATGCAAGACACCAGCAGCGCCCCCCCACCGGCACATGCGCACTTCGCAACAGCGCGGCTTGCGTGGTCTGCTGTGCCACAGCAGCGCGGTGTGATCGGCACTTGGAGCTGGAGCATGGCACCCCGGTGGCCCGTGTGATCGGGCTACCACGCCTTATTTTGCTCCAGGCGAACTGCCACGCCTCCCGCCCGCGTTTTCTGGCCCATATGACCAGAGCCTTAATTACTTTTTTTGTTTGTTTCAGGGTAAGAGGAACTCTTAGGACACAAGGTACGTTCTATGAGAAGGCCAAGCAAACCATTTCAAAACACAGCTCTTATGTATACATGCACTATGATAAAAGGCTTCCAGGGGAAAAACAACAATGTCAGACAATGGATAGGATTATTGCAAAGCGGGAGCATCTGTTTCTATGGATCACTGGCAAAGCTGCTACATCTGCTAAGACACAGGATTATTTTTCCTTGCTAGCCACATTCCCTAGAGGTGTTGAAGTATTAAAGGCAGCTTAAGATCTGTCTCCCTGACATCCCAGTGCCTCCCTTGCTCTTTCAAGGCTGCAGACAACTCCCTCAGATTTACAGCCTCCTTACAGTCACAAATAATTTTTTTAAGGGAGAAACAGCAAAGGTTGAGTGAATCTCTGCAGCAGGAACAGGAAGGGGCAATATCACTTCTTAGGCTTCCTGCGAGGAAGTCTAGGAGGTGTCCACAGAACAGAAGCAGGGTAAGCTGGCCTTACGCAGAGAGCTAGGTTTGAAAGATTTATGACAGGATTCATACAAAACCTCTCTCTGCCTCAGCTTCTCCTTCCTCCCCCTTTATTGTTTTCCATATAAGAATTCCCCAAATGATTTTCTCTTCACATATCTGAATAAAAGCTCATATTGAAAAAAATGTTGTTAGTCTTTAAGGTGCTGCTGCTGGACTTTTATTTTGGAGACACAAGACCATGGTTGCCCTTGACATCAGTCATTTTTTATGTTTGTGTTATCTAGACCAGGACATATCACAGGACATATCAAGGACAGTCACAATCAGCAAAAGACCTGTTACTGATAACAGTAATTTTAAGCCTCCCCCCACCCAACACTTCTCCTAGCCTTGGCATAACATAGAAAAATTTGCCCCACAGATACCATTTACTTGACGTTAGGGTCATTCATGAATCAAGCAAAGCAAAGGGCCTTTCCAGAGCCAATTCATGTATGACCTGTAAATATGTTGCAAGGGAACAGATGAGTGGGTGGCTACATTCATGCTTGGAAGATCATGCACAATTTATTTTATTTATTTATTGGGATTTATATCCCGCCTTCCCCCCGCAAGCCATCCTATACAGAATAATGCCCTTCTAAATCCATTGTCTTCAACAGACTTTGAAGGGTGTACCACCCATCCAGTATTCAGTTGTGGTGGTGCCTAGATTTACCACTCCCACATGTCATCCTCAAGGGCTTAAAAATAAGTATGCACCAACCTCTTGGAACAGAACCCTGAGAACCCATAACAGATGCTTTAACTCTGCCCAAGTAATAGCCTCTCCCATGGCCACCATAAAGTCAACCCCCAGATGAACAGCTAATTTGGTCTCTGCTTGGTGACACACTAATACAATGCACTGCACTAATTAGAAAGATCTCAAAGGAAATCCCTACCAGACCTTTGGAATTAACTTTGATACGGCCCATTTCTCTCTTCTAAAATGCCTTCAGTGGCTGATGGCACATTAGATCTGTGTATGCAACATTTTCTTCACTCAAAGATTGTCTTTTTTGTGAACAGATTGCCTGCCTGCCCTTTTTTGTCCTCTTAGATAGTGTGAAGTTGATCATGGCATGAGGAGATGATAGTATATATGTCAACACATCATGAAGGAGATGCTAGAAGGGATGGAAAAGACAGAAGGAGTCTTTAGAATGTTGGTAGCACTTTAATAAAGGTACTGAACCTGTCTTTGTTTGGCTAGATTTCTGTCAAATAAAAAGTGGGACTTCTTGAGTGGTGGGCATTTAGTTCCAGCATAAGAATGCTGATAGACAGCCCCCACATCTCCATCTCAGATCTTCAAAAGAAAACTTGTTCATGGATATAAAGTGACAATGACTCACCAAAGTTCTCTCCACCCCAGATATCCATAGCAGGGTCATATTTCCCAAGATGGTTGAACCAGGCCTTGTCAATCACAAAAAGTCCCCCTGCAATGATAGGAGTCCTACATGTTTTGGAAAGAAGAAAGAAAGTTGCTCAGATATGGTACAGAAATATTAGATGTGCACACCAGCAATTCAATTAATATTTTTAAAACATGTGCATTTCTATTATCTATATACTAATAGCAAAGTTGGCCAAATCTTTGGATACTTAAATCCAGTGACTGGAGCTGTGAACGGTCAAGGCAGATCTTTCTACAAACTTGAAAAGGGCCCAAGGTTTGCAGAAAAATGTGAACTAAAAAAAAGCATTGATTAAAAAACCCAAAAATGGTAAAAGGAGCACCTGTTGCTTTAAGCAATGGATTCCCTCAGTGGCCATTGCTAGGTAACCACAGTATTCCAAAGATGGTTGTGACAGTAAAAGGCAGGGGGAGAGGGCAGGAGCCTTTCCAGGTCTATTTTGAGCTTTGAGGGAGGACTCCTGGGGGCCAGGCTAGGATTTGCCAGCTCCAGGTTGGGAAATTCCTGGAGATTTTGTTGTGGAGTCTGTGGAAGGAAGAGGCCTCAGCCAGATATAATGCCATAGAATCCACCCTCCAAAGCAGGCATTTTCTCCAGGGGGACATATCTGTGTTATTTTTGCCTGGGCTATCCAGGTCATGGCTCAGTTGAAGAGCCCCTGCTTGGCATGCAGAGTTCAATCCCTGGCACCTCCAGTTAAAAGAACTGAGCTGTGCCTTATTATGGGAAAGACTTCAGCCTGAGACTCTGGAGAGCCACTGCCAACTCTGAGTAGACCTGGAAGGAGAGAGAGGCTTACAATGCCCAGCCATTTCATGTCTTCCCTGGGGTCCTAGGCTCAGAGTATTGACCATGAGAGCAGGCTGGGGAAAGTAAAGTAGCATTCTCTGCACAAGCTGGGACACTGCCACTGCTAGGCTTCAGGGTGGATGGTTAGGCTGGGGAAGGTTCAGCAATGGGGGGGTATATGGGAGTTTCGTAGGCCCCCACTTCTATAATAGTGCTTTTACAAGCACTAAATAATGCACTTTCAATACACTTCGCAACTGGATTTTACTGTGTGAAATGGCAAAAATCCACTTGCAAATGGTAGCTGAATAGGACTGAAAATGCATTATTTAGCATGTGTGAAAGCTCCCTTATTTGCCAGTTCTGGGTTGGGAAATACCAGTAGATTTGGGGTGCGGGGATGGGGGATGGGATGTCAGCAAGGTTTAACTCCGTGTACCCCATTCTCCAAAGCAGCGATTTTCTCTAGGGGAGCTGAACTCTGTCATCTGGAGGTTAGTTGTAATTCCAGGAGATCCCTAGGCCCCACCTGGAGATTGGCAACCTGATTTACACCCCAGCCTGACAAAGTCCCATTTATGTTAGATCCAGCCCTCATAACAAATGAATTTGACACCCCTGGGTAATGTTCCCTCTAAGCTGCGAGTCTTGTGAGCAAAAATTCTACTTTGTGAGCTACTGGCATTAAAGTTGTGAGTGAGCCATTCGGCTACTGCATAAATTAGTTTGCTCTGGAGCCATCGTTCCTGAGCTAAGACAAAAATCTGTGAGCTGGAGGCTAAAAAACTGTGAGCTAGCTCACACTAGCTCAGCTTAGAGGGAACACTGCCCCTGGGTTAGAGCTTCAGAGTAGGGTCTGGGAAATCCAGGTTCAAATTGGTTCCTGGGTTGTTGTGAGGATAAAAAGGAGGGAGGAGAATAATGTAAACTGCTTTGGTCCCTACTGGTGGGTTATAAATCAAGTAAATAAATAATAAATAGAGCTGAAGATGGGAGGCAAATAAAAAGTAGGCCGATGAATGGCTGAGAAGGAGATAATGAAGCAGGTAAAGGGGGAGGATATGGGAGTTGCTGGGGAGGGAAAGAGGAAATAGTGTAGAGAGGGGGGACATGGGAAAGTGAACTGCCACCCTATAAGTCCTTGAGGGTTTCCTACCATGCAAGTAGGCCTGGCCCAGTAGCTGGCACCACACAACTGGGCCATGGTTTTCCCAAGCAGAGGCTGTTGGGGCGAGGGAGAGGGACACTTTAAGACAGAGGGGCAGATAAAATTAGGTTAGCTGTTGGGTGTAAAGGAGATAGGGTTGCCAACTCCAGGTCAGGAAATTCCTAGAGATTTGGGGTGGAGCGTGGGGATCATGGGGTTTAAAGAGCGGAGGGACCTCAAAAATGTATAACACCATAGATGCCACCCTCCAAAGCAACTATTTCCTCCATGGGAACTAGTGTTGCCAACCACCAGGCAGGGGCTGAAGATTACCCAGAATTATAACCGCTCTCCAGATGACAGAGATCCGTTCCCCTGGAGAAAATGGCTGCTTTGGAGGGTGGACCCTATGGCATTATGCCCTGCTGAGGTCACTTCCCTGCCCCAACTTCACCATTCCAAGGCTCCACCCCCAGATCTTCAGGAGTATCCCAACTTGGAGCTGGCAAATGATCTTTGTAGTTGGGAGATTCATTGTGATTCCAGGAGCTCTCCAAGCCCCACCTGAAGGCTGGCAATCCTAGAAGGAGATAAACAAGCATGAAAAGGAGAGAGGCTAAGGGGGGCTTTCAGGAAAGGGAATGAGATGGGGAACAGGAAAATGAGATGCCCCCTGAAAGTCCTTTCTGGTTCCTGCTTGTATATTCTAGTACCAAAATAGCCAAATATGAGAATACTTAAATCTGGTGACTGAAGCTGTGAAAAGACAAGACAGGTCTTTCTACAAACCTGAAAAATATCCCAGAAAAATCTGAAATCTTAAAAAAAAACCTTTAAAAAAGATGGTGAGTAAAAAAATCCCAAAATGATAAAAAGAGAACCTGCAGATTTAAGATACAGAAGCCTTCAGTGGCCATTGCTAGGCAACCACAGCATTATAGACTTGTTTCTGTCAATAAAAGGCAAGTGGAGGGGGCAGGGTCCTTTCCAGGGCTCCTTTGGCCTTTGAGGAAGGACTCATAGGGGCCAGGCCCACCTTGCAGCAACCACTAGGTGACTTGATACTGCCCGACTTACATGACTTCACTAGGCCTGGCTGCTCTACTGTTCTACAACAGCCATCCTTTCAAAGCCAGTGTGGTGGAGCTTCAGAGTAGGGTCTGGGAGACACAGGCAGGGAAGGGTGAGAGGATATGGGGGTTGCCAGGGAGAAATTATGTGCGGAAGAGGATATAAAGGAAAGTGCTATGCCCCTCACAAGTCCTTGAGAGTTCCCTACCAGTGACGCATAACTGGGCCACAGTTTTCCTAGGTTAAGGTTGCCGGGGGGTGGAGCTGAAGACAGAGGGACAGATAAAAGTTAAGTTGGCTATTGTGTGGGAAGGAGAGAAGAAAGTAGGAAAAGGGGAGAGGCTATGGGTCCTTCAGGAAAGGGAAAAAGGAAATCCTGGGAGTGGGTGAAATGAGATGCCTCCCACATATTCTTGTGGGTTCCCATTTATGATATCTAAATCATACATATAGCCCTTTAACTCCCAGATTAAGTTACATTAGTCTTCAAGGAGCCTGGCATTTAAAACTATGTATTCTGGAGAAAAGAAACAATTTTGAAGTATAGCCGCTTCCAAGGTTCTGTACACTGTCATGGGCCTACACAAGTTAACTTTCCACCTCCTGTTTTCCTCTCAGCTTCTGTGCCTCATGGCACATACTCAGGCCAGTTTTTGTTTTTTATTTACATGTATATGTAAGATATTTTAATGTCATATTACTAGCTGCCTTGGAGGAGGAGGAGGAGGAGGAGAGTTGAATGTATACCCCACCCTTCACTCGGAGTCTCAGAGCGGCTTACAATCTCCTTCCCTTCCTCTCCCCACAACAGACACTCAGTGAGGTAGGCAGGGTTGCCAGACCACCTAGTTTGGCAGGGGTTGCCCAATTTGGAGGGACTCCTTCCCACCAGCAAGCCACCTGGCGGGCGCGGGGAAGCACTGCCCCCAAGAGCAACCACCTGCCCTCCTCACCATATCTTCCCTGCTGGAAAGAGGCAGGGCTGTGCACCTGCATTCTAACCCTCAAAGTCAGGGCTTGGAATGCTGGCATACACAGCCTCCCCTCCACTTCTCCCCAGCAGTCTTTAAAAGATGGCTTTAAAGGCTGCTGGGAAATGGTGGGGGCTGCATGCCTGCATTCGGGGCTTGGAATGCATGCGTCCGTGGCCTCCCCCCCCCACCTCTCCTCAGCAGCATTTAAAGCAAGGGAGCAGCGGGGGCCACACGCCTGCACTCTAAGCCCTGAATTTGGGGCTTGGAATGCCGGCACGCACAGCTTCCCTCCCAGCTCTCCCCAGCAGCAGTTAAAGGTAGGAGTGCTGCTCCCCAACATGATGACGTCACCTCTGTGTGACGTCATCATGTTAGGAATGCCCCACCCCCTCCAGTAATGCCCCCAAAGTCCCTCACTGGGGACTTTGAGGGGACCTGGCAACCTTAGAAGTAGGTGAGGCTGAGAGAGCTCTGAAAGTACTGCTCATGAGAGAACAGCTCTGAGAGAACTGTGACTAACCCAAGGTCACCCTGCTGGCTACATGTGAAGGAGTGGGGAATCAAACCCAGTTCTCCAGATTAGAGTCTACTGCTCTTAACCACTACACCAAACTGGGTTAAACAAATGAATCTACTATCCAAGCAATCCTTACTCCTTGTCCTATGCTCCTTTAGTACAGATGCCAACAAAAGAAGCAGAAGTGCTCAGTATTTCGCCTAGAACATTTTTATGCACTTCCACCTTCCCTGAGAGGTAAGAAATCCAGGGGCAGGAAAATAAGGCTCAGTTTCCATAGGATGAGAGTGAAAGAGAGAGGGTGCAGTTCCAAGCAGAATTACCCAATGGGCTTAGAAAGGAAGACTTCTGCTTAGGACCGTACTGAAAGACAGGGCACTGGAAACTTATGGTGTCATTGTAATTTACTAATATACAGACATAGTGCACAGGAAGATAAAAGACTCTAGATTGCCACTGATGCTGCTCTAAAATTCTAAAGAGTAGTCATTGCTCCCACCCAGACACATGTCAGGATGCACCTTTTAAAGCCCCCAGCTCCATATACCTAAATCGAAACAGCAAACACTCCTTCTGGCCCTCCCCCCAAATCTGATGGGATCAAAGACTGAAGCTATCAGGAACACTCAGCTCTTTGTTAAAATCCCTCATCACCCATCCAGATTGTCAGGGATACTGACAGTGATAGGCCTGTTAATGCTAATCAAGGTAGCCAAACGTAACTGTACTTTTTTTCTGAGACCGAAAAGATTGAGATGATTACTTTTAGGCTGTCTACGTTCAGAAATCATCTCTCTCTCTTGCTCTCTGGACAAGTAAAGTCTCAAACAACCCTTGGTATTTTTCTGCCAGTTATAACTCCCCCGCCCCCCCCAGCACATAATGAGTGGCTACAGCACTCATCAGCACAACTCCTACGAGCTTGAAGTTCACAGCCCTGATTGCAGGCTTCCACACCAAAAATGCATTTAGCACTTGGGGGTTATTTACATGACATTATTTAGTCGGGCACTGTACCGAGTTTTATCCTACTAGAAGCACCATCTTAAGGGGAAGGGGGAAGTCATACCTATTCAGAAAGACAAAGAAAGAGCTTTTAAGAAGCTTTTTGTAATCAGCTGGATCTGGATTTCAAAACAGGGTTATTTCCCCCCCTTGTTTTCCTTCTGATCAACTAAGAACAAAAGCAAAGAAGTGGCATTGATTGAGATGAGATGCAAAGGAGACTGTGTTCCAAGCACCACCATTTGCCTCATGGACCATACATTGCTCTCAGCACCCTGGTACATGTCTTGAAGAGGCTGAGTCCTGAGGAGGAGGACGCACTGTGATAAAGCAAGAATGTGGATGTGCCATGAGCAAGTACACTCAGCAAAAGCAACTGGCATGAAGGGGGTGGGGGGAAACACTGCCAAAGTCTCTGAATCTTTTCCAGAGTTCTGAGTTCCAGACAGCATTTCTGAAGCTCTGTGGGTGGCCAATTTGGTTTCACTTGGTTTCCGAACATGCTGGTAACCAACATTCTGTCTCAGGTTGCATTCATATGTGAACATGCACATGTTAACATGAACATATTTTTATGGGGGTATGTGAGAGATTGCTCCTTACTTCTGCATGCGCCTTACTCCTGTGTGCTAAGAGGAGATACATGTGACACTTGGGGGGGGGGGGTCGAAATTGTTCTGCAACTGAGGATGAATGTCTGGATGATAGCCTTTTGATAATTTCCAGCTGTACTATTCTTACAACCTGTCACATGGACACTGTCATGCTTGTAGGCCATATTGAATTCACTCAGATGAATGACCCCGAGATACCATTTGCCATTACAGCCACATTAGATTAGAAACAGTGGTTTCTCCAAAGGAGCACTAGCTGCATGTAGCCTAAGAATGTTTGATTTTTTTTTATCACACACCCCAGCTGCTGCCAATTAAAAGCCCATTAAGCCAGACTTTCATAAAATGAAAAAATCTGACCGGGGGGGGAGGGGGGAGACGCTCAGGGATGGAAAGGGTACAAAGGGTGGAGTCAAACTGGAATTATTACTTAAGTTAGGCAAAAATATTATTGTGGAAGCCATAAATCTCCACAGATCTGAATAAATCTGGTCTGAGAGGTCAGAGTACACTGAAGGTTATGGCCACTGATTTCCATTCTAGGGCGTGGAGTTGTGCCCCCCATAAATTGTAACCTCTCAGTTAGCTTCTCAGTTATGCTGCATTCATCAGATCATGACTGCTTTCTAGTTAGTGACAAACCTAGTCACTATGAACTATTTAAAACAAAAAAATCCAGATAAATATATGTAGAATCTTTTTGGTACTTCTACAATTCTTTCCAGCAACCTCCATGCCATTTTCATCTTCTCCATTCTTGTCACTTACTTGATGGGCTCTGTAGGGTCAGTTCGCTTTGACTTCTGCTCTGGAGAAAGCTGTTCCCATTTAAAATGTAGGCTCCAATCAAACCCTAAATACAAAATCAACAGCAGGTACAGAAAAGTTAGAAGTGGCTATTCAAATCAAGACTCATCATATAATCATTCAAATCACCCAGTCCATAAGACTTTTAGTCTATTTAGGAGATTATTCTAAACCCTGAAATGAGCTAAGGATTAAGAGTTATGATTTTAATATCCAGTTTATGGGTTCTTTTGTATCCTCCTACTGGTCCATATTTATCTGAAGAAGATGATTTGTGATATGCTAGCTCACAAAATGTAATTGATTTATCTATCCTCTACCTCAGCTTTGTCATAGGCCTTGCTATCTGTTGAAGAAATTGTTATTAGCCATTGAAATGTAACGGTGGATTCCAAGGGGACCTTAATCAATTAGCAACAAATCAAAACTCCAAGAATATCAAAACTCTCCTGAAGTTTAAGTAATCCTCATCAGGGTAACATTTGAACTGTGCAGTACCTTCAGGATTTCTTATTTCCCTTACAATATTGTAAGCAGCCCTCTTGGAAAAGTCAGTTGTCCACATGCAAGTTGTTTTCAGGCTCACCTCCTCTCAGGTCTGAAGAAGCTGCCACGTAAGCAAAAGTATCCAAGTTGATGATGTCAATAACAGGACTCACCACATGGACTGGATCCTGGTAACGACAATGAAAGCAATTTAGGTTTCCAAGGTCCCTCAAGATATATTTCTACTGTACAGACATTATGCTTCCATAGCACTCCATGTCCTGTATTTTGTATTTGGGGACAATGGGATATTCCCCTAAGATAATAGTTCCAAGAAGTATCTACGACTGTTTCCCCTGTGGACACCTATTAGGATATGAGAGAGAGAGAATACATTGCCTTACAATACACTTGAGAATTGTTGGTGGTGGAAAGTGCCATTGAGTTGCAGCTGACTTATGACAACTAATGTTCCCACTAAGCTGTAGAGTCTTGTGAGCAAAAATTCTACTTTGTGAGCTACTGGAATAAAAGTTGTGAGCAAGCAATTTGGCTACTGTGTGGATTAGTTTGCTCCGGAGCCATCCCTTCCTGAGCTAAGACAAAACTGTGTGAGCCAGAGGCTACAAAACTGTGAGCTAGCTCACACTAACTCAGCTTAGAGGGAACACTGATGACAACCCCACAGGGTTTCCAAAGAAAGACACATTCAGAGGTGGTTTGCCATTGTCTGCCCCTGTATAGCACCCCTGGTATTCCTTGGTAGTCTCCCATCCAAGTACTAACCAGGGCGGAACCTGCTTAGCTTCCATGATTTGATGAGATTGGGCTAGGCCAGGCTATCCAGATCAGAAGATACTTTAAAGGGACTGCAGAAGGCAGCCTGAAAAACAGCTGAGCAGAGGGGAGCAGCTTGTTACCTAGCACTCAGCTGTTTTGGGCTGTGTTCTGCATGTTGGAAAGATTGAAAAAATAGTTAAATATTCAGAATTTGCAATGGATCTTTGTTCACCGGAGAGGAGGCATTTCCTTTCTGTGTAAAAATCTTTATAAAGTGAAGGGTTCACAGGGAATCTACAAAACAACAAACACACTTAAGACTACATGCTTGCAACAAAAGACACACAGATAATAATAGAGATTCTTCCTTTCTTCTTGACCCCTAGAAGGAAACCACCTGAATACATTAACCAATGATTGTTGGTAAGTAGGCTCCAGTTTCCTGGGCTTTCTTCCCATTGGTTTTCTGCCAGGCTCCCTTCCAGGTCAGTCTAAACAATTGCTCACAAGGTAAAGCACATTAACCCTATAATGACTGAATTTTAGATCTTGCAACACACATATTTTCAACTCTGCAGTTCCTTTAAAGTTTTAAAGGGACTGCAGAAGACAGTCTGGAAAACAGCTGAGATATGGGGAGTCCCTTGTGAAGTCCCTTTAAACTTTAAAGGGAATGCAGAACATAGCCCCAAACAGCTGAGTGGTGGGTAGCAAGCTGTTCCCCATGGCTTAGCTTTTTTTTTTTTTTTGATTGTCTTCTGCATTCCTTTTAAAGTTTAAAGGGACTGCACAAGACAGCCCGAAACAGCTTAGCAGTGGAGAGCAAGCTGCTCCCGGCCACTCAGCTGTTTTTCCAGCTTTCTGCAAACCCCATTTAAAGGGACTGCAGTCCCTTTCAGCAGGGTTTGTGGGGGCCACAAACTGGTTTGTTCATGGCTCAGCCACAAATTGAACTGCATTTTTCTGGTCCATGCCCATCCCTAGCCAGGACTAGTTGGAGTATCACGTTAGAAAAGGTGTTTGGATGCAGTTGGTTTGCCCATGTGAATCATCCCAAACAGAGCATGTTAAGAAAATGTTTATGAGGTGCTAACACATAAGAAGCACATTTTCCTGCCACAGAAGGAATTTCTGCCCATATATACACTGCTGCCTTCAACATAGTTACACCCTTCTAAGCTCATTGACTTCAGTGGATTTAGCAGAATGTAACTCTGCTTAAGATGGCAGTGTTAGCCTCCATAAAAGTCCCAGTGGGTGTCAATTTAATTTTTAATGAATGATGGGTCATGTTAGCAAAGCTGTCAGAGGGTTAGATGCATGCCCTACTGGGCCAACTGATTGTACTGTCATAAAGGGAAAGCCTCTTTCACATGATTGAATGCTAGGCTCTTGTAGAAATTCCTGTTGGAAGGATGTCATTTTCATGACAGTGTGGCTCGTTTCTAGAAGTGTTACTGGAGAAGCATGGAATTTAGCTATGTGAAAGCTACTCCTATAATGTTCTGGTAATGTAAGAATTAGCCCACTGGAAATATTATCTGAAGAAAGACAGCAATAAGGATGAAATCTGGAGGAACAGAAAAAAAGTGGAATATGTGAAAAAGCTGTAATGTCACAATTTCCTGGATTAATCAACTTTTCACCAACGCTGAACTCATTCCTAAGCAGCTGCTTGCGTAGAAAGTGTGGGTGTTATTTTTATTGCTGAGAACATTACAAATATTTTGCTGAATAATTTAACATCACCTTCTAAGCAAATTCTTCAATTTGGAACCTGCTCCCTTAATAACGGCTGCTGAATGTCAATGGCGAAGCAATGACGGAGAGGCCAAAGAAAAAACCAGATTGCAACCCATAAAAAGCAATCATAAGGAAAGGGATGGAAAATTACATAGTATAAAATCACTTATTTAAAAAATGGCTATGATTTTTCCAGCATGGAGAAAACAAGGAAAGAGAATATGAATATTTGTCTCTTGCAGCTCAATTAACAACTTGTCATGTGTGGAGAGATTACATGAACAAAATATCTGGGTGAGCGAGATTCTGACAGTTCTGAATGGTCCTTTATCTTCCCTTGACTTAAAAAAAATATCCCAAACTCCAATTACAGCTTAAACTTTCAAGCTCCCCCCACCCTTCAATTTGCTTTCTACAAGCATGCAGGCAGAGGCACAGGATCCTAGTCTTGGAAATCAGTCCTGACAGAGGATAAAGGTAGTTCCAGGAGGACAAAGGTGTTCTTAAACAGAGAGTGGACAGAGTTTTAAAACACACCAAACTGGGCTGAAGTAAACCTTCTATGGTTTTCATATGTGTTCACAAGTGTAGGTGCTCAGGAGACAATGATGACTCCAAAACTGGACTTAGCACTTGGGTAGGAAATCTAATTCCCAGGAATGTTGGCATCTCTCAATTGAATAATGCCCGAAAGGAAGGGACTCTGGGTGCGGTGGGGATATTCCATGGACAAGACCAGGATCCCTTCTCTGACTCAGATCTTCATGTCTCCTACCCTCCAGTTTGTCTCCAAGAAAATCTTGGTGTCCAGGCCCACTTTCTGAGAGGCCCAGGTCACTTCTAGCTTTTGAGGCCCCAGTCAAAATAAATTTAAAATATGATACCTGAGAACAAAACAAGGCATTTTTTTAAAAAGGGTGAGAGAAATTGTGAAGCTTATCAAATGTGAAAAAATTAACAAATGTTTAAGGCCACTCCTTCGAGTTTGAGGCCCATCCAAGGCTCAGTGCCCCTCTTGCCCCACCCCGCTCTGATTGGCCCTCTTGCTGCCTCTGTAGTTTTTACATTTTTTTCATCCTCGTGCATTAATATTCACTTTTAAATTAGCATATTTTCACAAATTGGGGCCCAAAAAATAATCAGTGGAGGGCTTTGCAACAAAATGTTGTGAATTGTTTGTCTGAACAACCTCTTAATACCAACCCTTTGGGCCTGATCCCCCAATAAGGCTGAGTTTCTCAATTTCTGAAGCCAGAGTATAGCACCTTTAAAAACCAAGATGAGAAACTCAGCCATATGATGAAACTGTCCAATTGCATTGGAGTTGAAAAGTAGAAGTAGGCTTCTCTCATCTGCAGCCTCTGTCAACAGTGCCAGGTCTGGAGCAATTTTCCCAAGAGACTGCAAATCTCAGGATCACGCCAGAATCCTACCAAAGCTTCAATCCTGGACTACATAACACTTTGGGGAGATTTTTACCTAACACTGTTGAAGGAGACTTGGAGAGGGATAAGCTGCTTGCTCCTGACCTCCCCTTCCCCACTAACATCGGCACTACAGGGAATATTGCTTCCTTTCCCTCCTCGTCCTGGAGACTGAATACAAGCAAAGAGCAAACCTTATTGGGGTGGACTTATTTCACTCTGCTCTCTTGATTCCATGGCAGAATGAAGGGGTTTAATCCCCCTTTTTTAGTGAAGAGGCAAAGGGAAAATTTGGAAATCTTTCCCCCCAAATCTCCATGATACTTTCAGCTCTCAGGAGACTGACAAGTCAATGATTCCATCTCTGTTTTCCCTTCCCCCTTAACTGATGCTCAGCTGCTCCCAATTCTCTGTGCTGTCTGACAGGCAATGAAAATGCCTAGTCCTCAAAGACTGTCTGTTGTTTTTACTTCTTAATTTGCAAAGCAGTATTTTTCTATGTATCTAGGAGTCTCCCAAGTTTGCAGGAATCTTTGCCTAAGGAAGACCCTGTTTTGCTGATAGGCATTTGGTCAATGAGTATGCTACCAGAGAGATGAGGTAGGGGTAACATTGATAACTGGCAGGTGAAATGGAGAGCTGAAACTTTTCACTGCATGGAGTTAAATAACTTCACTTGATAATTGCTGAAGATCAAACTGATATTACAAAGGCAGCTAGTGGAACCAGTTTAAAAGTTGGCAACCTAGACTGAGAAGCCACTAGGAATCATGAAGGCAGGAATGAAATCTTCATTTCCAACTAAAATAACTCCTCAGGGATACAGTAATCTCTTAATGGCCAGAAATAGCCAATTTGCTGTTGCTTCCTCTCCATACATAACACTCAAGCTGATTTTGCACTAGAGCTGCCTCGATGTTGCGCCGCCGTTTGCCCCGATACTATTGGTCAATTTCATACCCAAAGCCACGGGGCTGCATTTGACTCATGACTTCGCCCGATTTCCTCTGCAGTTTTGTGATCCTCGGAAAACAGGATCACGAAACTGTGGGGGAAATCGGGCGAAGCCACGGATCAAAATGCAGCCCCATGGCTTCGGGCGTGAAATTGACCAATAGTATTGGGGCAAACAGCGGTGCAACATTGAGGCAGCTCTAGTACGAAATCAGCCTCAGTGTCTGAACATGAAAAGTGGGGTATAAATGAGGGAAATTGATAAATAAATGTCTCCTAGAGTAGAGGGCAATGTATATGTTCAGTTTTCACCAGGCTATTTCGGGAGGTTCCTTCTTTTTCTTTTTTTAATTTAAAAAGTTTTATTTTTCTACAACTTGAACAAAAGAAGAGGTCTGTTGGATCAGACTAGTGATCCCTATGGTCCAGCAACCTGTTTCTTCAGCCTGTCTCCAGTCAGACTCTCCTTCAGCTCCTGGTCATGGAGGCCTATCCTGGGCCTTCAGACTGCCTACAGATGCCCACTCTCTCTTGGCATCTTCCCCACCAACCGTGGGGTGCAGAGCCACGGCCCAATCATCCACCTGGGCCTCCTGAAATGAAGTAACTGCCTTGTTGTCTTCTGGGTCCTTGACCCCTGCCATCTTGGCTTCCCAGGCTGTCTCCTGCCTGGCACGGACTTTTCCCGGCTTGGTTCCTCTGCCCCAACTGCATGGTCCTCTTGCTGCCTCCACTGCCTGCTGGCCCCCTTCATCAGGCCCCCAACCCTCTTTTGACAAAGCCGCCAGCTGGAGTAGGCCCCACTGTTCCCAGTGACATCCCAACACCCTTCCAGCCTAGCTGTGTTCTCTTTCAACCAGAGTGTTCAGAGCACCCCAATGCTGGTGGGCCTCTGTTGGGCCACTCAGGCAGCTACACCCCTAATCAAATATTCTCATTGTTTCAATGCTTTTTGTTGCACTGATTTCTTTGTTCCCTATGGCACCCTCTTTTTTGCCCTTACTGCCCCTGATGTCATTTGACCTCCCATTGGCTGTGGCAACTCACATGATTTTTTTTAATGGATGTTGTATGTACAGTCAGGATATCGAAGACAAAGTCATGTGAATAGCCACAACCAATCAGATTATATGGTAGTGTGGCAAAAGGGTGTAGAGGTACCAAGGGCTAAGAAGAAGGGAAATGGCACTGAGAAGCTAGGATTGCCAGGTCCCCCAGTCCCAAGGGGCTTTCCCAGTTTGGGGGGGCTCTCTCCTGCCACCAACCAGCTGGCCAGTGGGGGGAAGCCCCGCCTGCAAAAGCAAACACTTGGCAACCCCTACTACAGCTGGCCCTTTAAATCTTGCAGGAGTGACAGAGTAAGAGGGGTGGCGCACGTGCCTCCCCCTCACCTCTTCCCAATAGTGTTTAAAGAGACTCTTTAAATGCTATTGGGAAGAGGCAGGGTCTGTGCCTGCTGTCCAAGTCCTGAATTCAGGACTTGGAGGGCAGGCACACATGGCCTCCCCTTCTCAATAGTGTTTAAAGAGACTACTGAGAAGAGGAGGGGGCCAGCTGCCCCCAACGTGATGATGTCACTTCTGTGTGACATTATCACATTGGGGATGTCCCTGCCCCCTCCAGTAACACCCCCCCCAAAGTCCCCCACTGGGGATTTGGAGGGACCTGGCAACCCTATGAGACAGCAATGGTAGCTGGGAGGGAAGCTACTGAATAGCAATGAAAAGAGTAACATGATTATAAGGATTTTTGCCATTCACCCCAAAACCTCACATGAGTTTGTAAGTAATTTTTAGTTCAGCCTTAGTATAGAATGTAGCTGATAAACCATACAAGGACTTGAGCTTCATGCTTAAGAATGGATATAACCTGTATTTTAAGATGTCTGTTCTCCAAGCACTTGAATGCAATTCATAGCCATTGTTGTAACAGTAACAGAACTGTTGGGCTCAGTTGGATCTAAAGATCACCTAGTTCATGTAAAAAGTATCAAAGCCAGGGCTTGGGGTGGGGTTACCCTTCTCACTGATACTGAGTACCAGCATCTTTTCTCGGCGCTCTCCCAAGTCCTGATCCTTGTGTACCAGCCCAAGCCAGAGAAAGAGAGAGTAGGCCCTTAGGAACAGCCTAGTGGGGATTTGCAGAGATGGGGAAACTGGCAGAAATTGGCACAAACTTATATATGAATACTGACCCACCCTTTTATTTTTTACAAAAAAGTACTGGTTATAGTAATAGATTATGTAACACTGATCCTACAGAAAAGTCCTTTAAGTGAAAAGCTTATTCACACACACACACACACACAAATCTATTCTGCTGCATAGCAGATAGTGGAATCCTTGACTTTCTGTATTTAATCTTGCATTACTCTAGCCTCCAATAAAGAAGTTCAAACAGATGTCTATCACTGAATCTCAGAGTCAAAGTAGAACTTACTTTTTCATGCATTTACTATTGGGCCTTGTAGCCATGCAGCAGCTGCAAGGCCCCATGGCAATTTGTGTGTAAACAGCACAGACAGGCCCAATTCTGACTGGGGCAGCGGGGGGGCGCTCCTGCCTCTCCCCATATCTGGGGCTGTGGGGGCAGTTATTATTTACACCTTTAGGAGGCTGAACATGTTACTTACAGCCTCTCCTACATCCCTGGAGTCATTTTGGCTGCCAAAAACAGTGCAGTGGGTAAGGCACTGCTGCTGTCTCAATCAAATTCTACCTGATAGAATTTGAGAGATATGCTGTCTTAGATAGGTTATTATGTTTGCCGCAAGGGTTCTGATGGGACCCTAGACAATGCTGTATCCTAAGAGCTTTTGTGCTCACAAAGAAAAATTATTGCGCCTTATGTCCTTGATATATACATCACGGTCCTTGAAAAAGATTACTAGAGTCCCATGGGACTAGTGATAATGTTACTGACAAGGTGCTGTCTGAATGCAAACCTGCACTCGATGTATTGTTTGGGTGAAACATATTTTTCTCTATGTATTGTTTGGGCGAAATATATTTTTGATAATATTTGATACCGATATTTAGACAATAATATTGAAAAATATATTAAAAAAGAATAAAGCATAAAATTGTTTTACCATAAACATATATTTATTGTACACAGTGATATATATTTTTGTATGTCTTCCTAACACTGTAACCCTCAGTTTTTGTATTTGCCAATCAGAATTGGGCCTGTCTGTTTTTACACACAAGTTGCCATGGGGACTTGCAGCTGCAGTATGGCTGCAAGTCCCTGTAGCAAACTCAAGAAAAAAGTAGCACCTAGTGTAGTTCTTAGTTACCTGATGAATCCTCCATATTATGGTCATCTACAATGGATGAACAGTATGAAGAATTGGTGTGAGAGAAGGAAAAGTGAAAGGAAAAGATGAGAAATAAAATGGTAAGAGGCGGGTTGGGAATCCACAATATTCATAAGTATTACTATTCAGCTAGCATAGGTTGGATAACTAAATGGATGAAGGAAGATAAAGACACAACTTTGAGTCTAGTGGATCAATCTTTTGTGTCAATACCCTTGAGAGTCTAGACATGGTTGAACAAAAGAGATAAAAATCATTATTATTCTAAGGACAATTTTGTTATCAATGCCTTAGGAAGTGTCTGGACAAAGGTCAGACCAAAATTAGTTCCTGGAACATCTGGATTCTGTTATAAGATCTAAAGATTCCAGTCAAGCTGTAAAGAGAGGAATTTTAAAGTCTGGGAAGAACTAGGGCTGTCTGATTATAAATCCTTAATCCCTAACGGGCAAACAGTTGTTACATTTGCAAATGGGCAAATTCCTTGGTTCCAGCATCTACAGATTAAAAAGGTTTTTTTTACAAACCCTACTACATAAAGATGAAATAAGAACCCAACCAACAGGTTTTGAAAAATTAGCAATAACTGGTGAAAAAATATTCTCGAAGATATATAATTATTTATTGGATACTGATAGTAAATGGCAGAAAAAAATTGTAAAACTCTGGACAAAGGATCTGAAAGCCCCAGTAAATTCAGAGATTTGGGCATCAGTGTTAAAAAGTGATTAATTTTTTTCAGTACATCTTTCTGCCAAAGAAAAATTAATAAAAATAGTATATCAGCGGAACCTGTCATCCTAGAAACTGGCAAAAATTGTTGGGTCTGTGGAGCTACCAGTGCCAATTTTAAACATATTTGGTAGGAATGTAGTTGAGTGGTAAAATTCTGGAATATCATTGCTACAGCTATCTCTAAAATTATATGGAATGAATTACCATTATCCCCTAATTTTTTTTGTTGAATTATGTAGATTTCCTTTCTAAAGATGTTCATGAATTTGTTCTTAATGACGTAACTTTGGCAAGGTTAACATTTGCTCAGAATTGGAAGAAGAATATTATTCCAAAGAAGTATGATTGGATAGAAAAATTAGCAGTGTGCTTTTGCTTATGTAAACTAACCTGTTTATTACATGGCCAAGTATCCGATAAATTTGGACAACGGATTTTTTTTTGTCCAGAATGAGAAGTTAGTTTTCAGAGTGTATAACTGATGTTTATTACAGCTTTTTAATGTGTATTCTGTATTTTAAATTTTTGTCTGTATCAGATTTATTTTTAATAATCAAGTATTTAAAAACAAAACAAAAAAGAAAAGAAAAAGATGAGAGAGTTTTAGGGATGCCAGCCTCAGGTGGGATCTGGGGATCACACGCAACTATAGCTGATCTCCAGACTACAGAGATCAGTTCCCTTGGAGAAAATGGATGCTTTGGAGGGTGGGCTCTATGGCACGGTACCCCACTGAGGTCCCTGTCCTTCCCAAGGCTCTACCCTCAAATCTCCTTCAGTTTCCCAACCTGGAGCTGGTGAACCTACCACCACCACCACCCCATTCCCTGCTGGTGGTCAAAGAGGACCTGGCAATCCTACAAGTTCCTGCATTCTCCTTGCAGTAGGCTAGTTTTTGAGCTTCACAGTGATATTTTTAGAGTGGGTGACCTGCTGAATTTATTAGTCAACGTTAATTTTATTGTTATTTACATATTTTACTGTTATGTTTACTACTATTTATTAATTCTCATAAAGAGCAACTCAAATTTTCCTGGGCCCACTTACTTATTGACACTGCATTTTCTCAGGTCTTCCGTCGATTTCCGTTTTTTTTTTTTTTAAAAAAAACCATTTAAAATCAAAGTCTTTCCCTCTTTCAACTGTCTTTGCCTCTGTCTGGGTTCCATTTTGAGTTCATTTCAATCTTATCCTGTCTTTATTTTCTTTTTTTCCCTGCAACCTATTTTCCTCAGAATTTTTTCTCCCCTGCCAATCCCTTCCCTCAAGTTTCCATTTAGGAACCTGTTTAAAGTCCTGTCCTACTTCAGATAGCCTCTGGACTCTGTGTCTTTAGCTTCCTTGCTCTAGCTCCCTGGTCTCCACTCCCTGTCTGACACAGTATAATAATCAGTTTGCAAACGGATTAATTTAATCCTTAAATGAGGTGAATGGGCAGAATTCCTTTAATGAAATTCTACCGACTTCTTTTACAAGACCTAGGGCATATAGACAAGTAAGTCTGACATGAGCCTTTGAGCATGCCTTGACAAGTTTCAATATAGGAAAAAAGAAAATTTATCCCAGTCGTTTGGTACAGCAATCTCTCATAAACTATCATGGTCAAGGAGAGGCAATGGACACTTCTCCCTTCAGGCAGGATTTCTGCAAAGCTATATAGCTTAATGTTCCACCTCCAACATCTCTCCTCAAAGAGGAAGAGAATAAAAAGGCTGTCAGATGGAAGTGGAACATCGCCATCCACTGGCTCATTATCATGGCATTAGCAAATGCATGTTTTCAGGTGATGAAGATTGATTCTTTCTGTAAAAATGCCTTGGGCCTGATAATTACATTTTAGGGAAAAGTTATTTGGTTGAAACAAATTGGTAATGGTTTGAAATGCATTAGCTCCCCGGGTAAAAAACAAGACAGCGCACGGACGCACTCACCCATACATGCATCAAGCAGACTGGCATTTCCTCCTGAATGACATGCAGTTGCTTTGTGATTCTCTCACCTACTGATACTTTAGACTCCCTCATCTGACAGCCTTGGATTTGTTCAGCCGAGTGCATTCCTTTCCATACATGAATGTACTCTACGAGATGCACATGCTGCCTCAGACGTGAGTATGAGTATCCTCTGAGAAGAAGCCCACTCCGACATGAGGCATGCACACACAGTGTTGCCAAATAGTCAACCAAAGCAGGACTGTGGTCTAGTAAGACAAGCAGATTCTGAAATTCTCAAAATATTATCCAGGTACCTCTGGACTTAGTGATGAAAATGAGTGATACTTCTTACCATTTCTCAGCATTCAACAGCCAGTGATTTATACTGGATAGATGCCTTTCTGAGGATATCAAAGGGAGCAGGATGGAGAGTCATGTACACAGAGTGGGCCTGGGTATACCCAACCTGATAGCCAGGGTCACTCATTTAGCCTGCCAAACATGGCTGGAATTCTACCAGAGGCTGGTTTTAACCCTCCTGCTGCTCTGTTTCTTCTGCCTAAAAGCTGACTGAAGTGATTCCAGCTCTCAGCACACAGCTCCAACTGCTATATGTATGCTCTGCAGGACCACAGCCCAAATAGGCCACAGGTTTAAAATAGGCCACAGGTACCAGGTTTAGTCCCCCCGTCTACTATGAGGCTCACTAGGTAGTCTTCATGCCTCTTAAGCCTCAGGCTAGACTTCCTCATAGAATTCTTGAGAGGACAAAATGTGCTCCATCAAGTTCCAAGGCCCAAGCTCAGAAACAAATGCACTAAATAAATACCTGTATGATCCAGCAAATATTCATTATGATTTGAAATGGGGGGAAACAGTCATGATAATCAGGAGCTGAAAGTCCTTGAAAGAAACGTTAACTAGCAGGAAGCTCGGAACACTCCATATCCCTACCTCTACACACAAACACATTTAGAAATGCCCCTAATATTCCCTGTGCTCAGAATACAAATTTTAGAGGCACAATCTGAGGCAAAGAAGAACTCTCCTCCTGTCTCTTGTTCCCTCAACTCCCTTCCTGTTGCTACAAAGATATGGGGTAACAACTTTTGACAATGGGCACAAAGAGAGAAGAGTTTCCCTGCTTCCTTCTTCCTATCAGGTGCTCTAGAATTATTTGGTATTAGACACCCTGGGGACTGCATTTCCCATGGTTCACTAGGTGAGTGCACCTGTCAGAGGGAGGGAAAAAGGAAAAAGGAAGCAGGGAGAGTCTTCTCTCTTGCCTCTTGTTGCCAAGCTGGCTCTGCCGCCTGCCTCTACAGGAAGTGAAGCTGTGGGAATCCCACAGTGCTCTTGATTGCATCATCTAGAGTACCATGGGACCTCAGGCATCTGAGTATTCAACACTGGGCTCTGGCTACTTGCTGATTTATTAGCAAACAGCTTGGCTTGGCTGAGCCCAGAGAGTTTGCCCGTCACTAGGCACAACTGACTTTACTGAGAAGAAAGGGATATATAAGCACTTATGATCTCCTACATATGGAGCTGCCTTATACCTAGTCAGACTTTAGGTCCATTGGCTTTGTATTGTCAGCAATGATTGGAAGATATTCTTCAAGGTTTCAGGCAGAGCCAAAAGGTCTGTCCACCACCTGCTACCAGAGACCCTGCTGTAACTGGAAAAGGGTCCAGGGGCTGAACCTGGGGGCCAACCAAGCCACACACTTGCACGGCAAAAATGAGATCCAAGCCAGGAACTTCCTACCACAGTCTGTTAGCCATTACAGTTCATGGATTCATCAGGCTACTAATGCACTGTGACCACGCATCTTGGTCTGGGGGTCTTGCAGTGGCTCCTGGGCAGGATTCAGTTCCACCACCTCTCACTGAAGCTACTGCTTTCCACTTGAACTATCCCAACTTCCACCTCTTCTCGTCTGCCAGTTATTTTCTTTACTGGCATGCAGCTACAGACAAACAGATGCTCTACCCATGACAAAGAGGCAAAGAAACTATCCCCATCAGGGCAGACAGAACAAAATGGGTTTTTACAGACAGACTGTTTACAGTGACTTCCCAGGGCTGAAATCCCCAGTGGGACCCTAATTTATGTCCCTTGTCAAGACACTGAGCATTTCTCATTTGAGATCCAGCTCTGTAAGTGGAGGAGCTGTATGTAAATGAAGCTCCATTACATAAGTACTGTCAAAGTAGAAAGGAGACTGGCACCTCACATAGATCCCTCAGAGAAAGATGTCACAGTCACATGTACTCTGACAGGGAGAAGGTTCCCTCCCCCCCAAAAAACCTGTCTTTGGGGTTTGATGGCCTGTGTTAATTTACCATTCCATTGCACCCTCCCTTGCTTACACGTACAAAAACACAGATATACTTTGTTTCTTGGATGCTTGCCATGTGTTAGAAATCTGGCTAAACAGCTGTTTGCTGAATGAAAAATGGAAAGTGACATGTACTTTTGCAGGGGGAGCAGTTGCTGATTCAGATACATTTTGTGCCCGTTGCTCTTCTAGTCTTTGAAACATGTAAGTTTATTAAAGAAAAAAATGGACCAGTCCTGCCAGCCACAAAATTAAGAGAAGACCATTAATCTTTTTCTTTTATTTTTTCCAATTTAGAAGGGAGAGGAAGCAGCAGCAGAGTAAAGTAGTTGCCCTTCCAACACCAGCCTGAAGGTGGCAGCAGGAACATTTCATACAGTTCAGCAAACTCTGAAACAGGCATAAAAGATGGATGAGGTTTAGTCTGGAAATGAGACAGGGAATGTTTTCATATGAGAGCCTACCCCCACCTGTAATAAGTGAAATGTGGGTATGGGAAGGGAAAGAAACAGCACATAAATACACAAACATCATCATCATCATCGTCATCATCTGTCCTTCCTAAGCAGTTTGACTGAATGACATTGCAAAGCTAGGTATGTAAGGCAACACATAATGGTGCAGACCCACACAGAGATTCTGAAGAGAGATGCATGCGCATCTAATACACATGTTCCCTTTATTTCATCTACCTACCTCTCCTTTGCACTTAACATCACAGGTGGTGCCATTGCCAAAAACATGGCAGCAGAAATTATGAATTTGGCAATGAATCTGAAACTGTCGTCAGACACCATCGGTAGCTTACATACCACCCAGAATAATGTCCTGAGTGCACTAAGGTATGAACCTATGAAACTGCCTTGTGTCCGGTCAGAGAACTGGTCTGTCTAGCTCACTATTTGCCTTTCCTGACTGGCAGCAAATCTCTATGGTCTTAGATAAAAGACTTTCCCAGCACCTGCTGCCTGCCTCTGGTGACCTGCTGGCACATGTGATGTCTCTTGGCAACTCTCATTTCAACCAACAGGGATCTGGAGAACGCAGTCACAGAATCTGCTGCTCATTTATTCACTTGGGGGAGCAGCAGACTGCTCCACTTGCTCTTCCATTCTCCTACTCCAGCAGTTATGCAACCCCAGATGTGTCTTCCATCTTTCAAAAACCAAAATTAGCAATTGGGTTGTTTCTTGGTTAGAAGGAAGTAAGACTGAACAACAACAAAAAAGAGGTATTTGCAATGTCTCCAATACAGCGTAGTGTGTTATTACTGAGAAGTGGAAGCATGGAGCTACACAGGGCCAGCATGGTATTGTATTAAAGAGCCAGATTAGGACCTGTGAGCCCTGGGGTCAAATCGACACTCTGCTAGGTTGGAAGGTTGCTGGGTGCCCTTGAGCCAGTCCCACACTCTCAGTCTAAACTGCCTCACAGGGTTGTGGTAGTGAAGATAAAATGGAGGCTACGGGAACAGTGTTGGAAGCCCTTTTGAGTCCCTGTTGGGGAGAAAAATGGGATATCGTGGACCAAGGGGGGTGCATCCCACCCCCAGTGCAGTTTTAGGAAGTCAGGTGGAGGGTGCTTCAAGCCGGCTTCGCGCTGAGTCCAGACGCATCATCCTTTGATTTTTAAACTGCAGTTCTGGCTGCAGCCACTAGGGGCAGAGTGAATCTCAGCATAGCAAAAAGCCCTCTAGGTAGGATCTGCTCCTCATCTTGATCTAGGATTGGCTAGATAGACCCCATTATCTCCAAGGCTTGCTTAACACAACTTGCTTAACAGATTGTACAAGGGAGCCAACACCAAGCTGAGAGCTGCTCAGGAATTGCCAGCCTGCAGGTCATTTTTCTCCAACAGTCTTGCCTTTCTCCATGCACCCAGCTCAGCCAGATCTTGTAAAGTAGGAATCAGGGTGTTGCAGCAAGATAAAACCACTGTTCCCTCTCTTAATTTCTCTCCCTCTTTTCCACACCTTTCTCATTAATTTCTGTCTCCACCTAATTTTTTTCCATGTCCCCCTCCTTTATTTTCACTTCTTGGTCTCAAGGCCTTCTCGTCCTTATTCTGGTTGGTGATGGAATGTACTTACGAGTAGTATAGTAGTAAGCCTTTGTTAATATTACAAACAGAAGGTGGGGCAGAGTGAATATTGCCCCATGATCTAACAAAGTAGTAAAGGGATCAGCCCTGTAGCTAAGGAGTTTGGGGGGAGAGGGCCTGGGGAGGCCACCAGCCAATTAAATCAAAGTTAATGTAATTAACTTTGATTTAATTGGTGGAATCCCTAAGGCAGCCCCAGTTGCAACCAAGGGGGGGAGAGCGCTGCTGCCAACAGCAGGGACAGTCCTTGCACTGCAAATGAGCCCTCGGGTCTTGGGGGTGCACCAGGGTGCTATCTCTTCACCTCCCTCGGTGACTGGCCACCAGCGACCACCCTACTGAGCTTCTTCGCCTCCTTCCCTCTCATGGTGGACATGGACAGACAGGAGGCCGCTCCCCAGATGGCTGCCTCGCCCAGGATGCCTTGCCCCCCCGGGCCTGCTGCTGCTGACTCTGCCAGGTGGTCACCAGTGCCTCCTGCTTTGCAAAGGCGCATTTTTGAAAAATCGCCAAGAGTTCCAAACATGGAACTCCTGGCGAAAGTCTGGAATGGGCATGTTCTGCCTCAGCAGAGGACCACGTAGGCTGGCAGCATCCGTCTCCTCTAGACAGATACCAAGACTCCCACCGAACTCTTACCCAAGTGGAGCCTCCTCAGAGCAAAGCTTTAAAAATCTCTGGGAACTCTGGACATGGAGCCTCCAGCCACATCTAGCCGGGCAGTTCAGCGATTGCACTCAGACTGGATCCCTGGAGCAGCAGCAGGCGGTGCGGAGTCACTGGCCGTTGGGCTGAGGGCAGTGACGGGGGGGAGGGGGAGCCGAGGATTGGGACCCGTAAAAACAGCAGGGGGGCTGGGCCCCGTGGGCCCTGTGGTAGCTACAGGTGTGAAAGGGATGTTTTCCTCCCTCCTCCACTCTTTACATGCATGATCATGGAACATTAATCTGTTTTAGTGGCTATACATGTGGAACAGAAGTTACAACTCCCGGTTCAGCCACTGGCTTGTTAATCATTATTGTGCTGGTGGAAGATTGGATAGCCCTTTGTAAAGGCTATTTTGCTATATGACAATTTATGTGATTTTAAAAATATCATTAAAAATGAGAGTTATAACAAATCCCATACCCCATGTTTCTCTCCAGTGAGGACCCAAAGCTGCATTGTTCTCCTGTCCTCCATTTTATCCTCACAACAGCCTTGTGAGGTAGGTCTGGCTGAGAGTGTGTCACTCAGCAACCTTCCATGGTGGGTTGGGGATCTGAAATCTTAGACACACACATGACAGGTTGCTTAAAAGCTCTCTTATTGCATGTTGTTTGTCATGAAGATAACCTGGCTCAGGCTGTTCTGGTTTCCTTCATTTTTGGCACTGTCCCTTCCATCATCATTCTCAGGTTAGTGGCCAGTTTTCAAACCTGTCACATTATTTTACGAGTTATGCTTGCCACAAAGACCCTTAGTTTCAGTTGCAAATGGCACGGTGGGGTGGGGGCATGGCTGGCTCGCCCACTAGGCGAGCTAGGCACTCGCCTAGGGCGCGCCGGCTGCAGGGGCACCAAACCGCGCCCCGGCCCCTCCCGCGAAAAGCCCCCCACCGCCTCCCCCAGTGCCCCGCCGGGGCTCAGGAGGCGGCAGCGGAGCTTGCCCGTCCTCTCCCCAAAGCCCAGGGGGGAGAGGAGGCAGGGGTTTCTGGGCTGGGCCACGGGGCGGGCAGGCAGCGGCGCAGTTTCTCTCTCCTCCCCCACGGCCCTCCCAAGCCCACCGCTGGACCGTGGGGCTGGGATTTCTGGGCTGGGCCGCGGGGCTGGCAGGCGGTGGCGGTGCGGCTCCTCCCCCACCACGGCCCTCCCAAGCCCACCGCTGGACCGCGGGGCTGGGATTTCTGGGCTGGGCCACGGGGCGGGCAGGTGGCGGCGGCGGCGTGGCTCCTCTCCCCCCACCCACGGCCCTCCCAAGCCCACCGCTGGACCGCAGGGCTGGGATTTCTGGGCTGGGCCGCGGGGCGGGCAGGCGGTGGCGGCGTGGCTCCTCTCCCCCCCCCGACAGCCCTCCCAAGCCCAGCGCCGCTCTTCTCCCCTCCCCATGGCCCTCCCAAGCCCGGCGCGGCTCTTCTCTCCCTCCCCCCGACGGCCCTCCCAAGCCCGCTGGACCGCGGGGCTGGGGATTTTGGGCTGGGCCGCGGGCGGGCAGGCAGCAGCGCTTCTCTCCCCCCCCCGACGGCCCTCCCAAGCCCGGTGCGGCTCTTCTTCCCCCCCCGGCAGCCCTCCCAAGCCCACTGGACCGCAGGGCTGGGGTTTCTGGGCTGGGCCGCGGGGCGGGCAGGCGGCGGGGCTTCTCTTCCCCCCCCGACGGCCCTCCCAAGCCCGGCCTGGCTCTTCTCTGCCCCCCCGACGGCCCTCCCAAGCCTGCTGGACAGCGGGGCTGGGTTTCTGGGCTGGGCCGCGGGGCGGGCAGGCGGCGGCCCAGCTCTCGGCCCCCTTGACGCTGGGGGGGGGGCGCTAGAAAGGTCTCCCCGCCCTAGGGTGCAAAGAACCCTAGGGCTGGCCCTGGGTGGGGGTTTGTCTCAGCTGTGCCAGGATTTTCCCATGCCTTTCCATTTTGGTCCTGGAACTCCCACAATCATCCTGAAGCTGGTGGCCAATTCTGAGAATTATTCTCTGATGCCTTATGCCTGCTAGTGTGGTGTAATGGTTAAAGTGTCAGACTAGCATCTGGGAAATCCAAGTTCAAATCCCCACTCAGCCGTGGAAACCTGCTGGGTGACCTTGGGCCAGTCACCCACTTTCAGCCTAACCTGCCTCAACAGGGTTGTTGTGAGGATAAAATGCAGGAGAGGAGAATGATGTAAGCTGCTTTGGGTCCCCATTGGGGAGAAAGGTGGGATATAAGTAAAGTAGATAAACAAACATCACCCCCTCCTCAGTGGAGATGTAAGGCCAGCAGTCTGTGGGATCCATTCCCCCTCTGAAGTCATAAAAAGAGATGAGAGCATGATACAACGAGGTCTCTCCTAGTACTGGATCCTGATACTGGAGATTCACATTATGCTCTTGTAAGAAAGTACTTTTTTTACTCACTGAGGAATTAAATTGGCAGTGGATACAGTGATGGCCACTAAGTAGAGGGATTTAAAGGGGATGAGACAGATCTGTAAAGGACAACAACAACAGCTTCTAGCCATGACGCTATTAGCCAATCACAAAATTACGTTAAGTTGCACAAAATGCTGGGAAGTACGAAGCCAAGCATCCTGCGACAGAGGCAACGGCTTCTGAATGGGCGCTCCCAGAAGAAGCAAAGGTGATGCCTCTTGGACTCTTCAAAAGGAGCTCCTGCTTCCAAGATGTGAAAGAAAGCAATGACTGGTTCTTTGCTTTGAGGGAACAGATCTTGTTTGGTCTCCGTTTTCAAAGGAAGGGGATAGTTACAGAGGGTAGTCATGTTGGTCTGCAGTAGGAGAGCTAGATTCCACTCCAGCAGCACCTTAGAGACCAACAAGATTTTAAGGGCGTCAAAGCTTGCTTCATCAGATATTTGTTAGATATCTGGTATCTCGTATCTGATGAAGGGAGCTCTGGCTCTCGAAAGCTCATACTGAAAATCTTGTTGCTCTCTTAGGTGCTGCTGGGCTGGAATCTAGGAAAGGAAGGGGGAGTGTATTCCTTTTGCATGGCCACAAGAAGAGCCCACAGACCTAAGAAAGTCTTAATTTATGGGCATGCCACAAGCCATCCTTATCCTGCTTGGGGACAGACCATCACTAAGAATAGTATAGTAAAAAGCCTTTGTGAATATTGTAAACATGAGGCACTGGGTTTGCTGGGCACTGTACATTGCACTGGAGGTGCTGGTCTTGCTAAAATGCCCCTTCTCTGTTTCTACTGCAGAGAGTCTCTGTTTTGTGTTGTGATGGATTTTTATTTTTTTTTGCCATCAAGTCACAGCTGACTTACAGTGACCCTGTAGTGTTTTCATGGCAAGAGACTTTCAGAGGTGGTTTGCCATTGCCTGCCTCCACATTGGCCCTGCTTAGCTTCTGAGATCAGATAAGTTCAAGCTGCCCTGGGGCTATCCAGGTCATGGCTAGGCTGAGAGTAATGTGACTGGCCCAAGATCACCCAGCAAGCTTCCATGGCGCAAGTGGGGATCCAAACCTGGATTTCCCAGATCCTAGTCCAGCACTTTAACCACTACACCACTCTGGCTCTCGTAATGGAACAGTGAGTTGGAATTTCATTTTTTCTTTAACTGGCATGATTATATATACAAAGGTAAATAAAATAAGATGTCCACTGCCTGCCTTTCTTTTCTGGCCATTATTCTTATGTGTTTTATTTCATGATTATTACTGAAAATAATTTTGTTGTATAGAGGGGCCCTGACCTGGATAGCCACAGCCTAGCCTGATCTCGTCAGACCTCAGAAGCTAAGCAGGGCTGATGCAGAGGCAGGAAATGGCAAACGACCCCCATTTGTCTCTTGCCTTGAAAACCCTATGGGGTCGCCTTAAGTCAGCTGTGATGTGGCAGCAAAAAAATATAGAGGAGGGGTGTGTGTTGAAAAAATTATCTGCCCCAGGCACCAAATAGGCTAGGAATGCCACTGATAAATACATAAAAAAAAAAACATGCTGGCTTTAAAGGGACAGGGGAGACCACTAGGAGTAGGATAAGAGAGCAAGGCAGAGCAAAGGACAGAGAAAAGGACAGAGGAGTTGAGGTGAATACAGTGAACCCTAGCTGACCGCCTCCTGCCAAACTATTTGAAAAGCTGGAGTCATGTGGTGGTTTGAGTTAATCAGCTAGGCTCTCGTGTTGCTAAAACACAGCCTTGTGACAACCTCATAATTGCAAGCAGTAGATTCAGAACCACATAAACAGCCTTTATCAAGCTGTCTAAGGCTCACAGAGGACTAGCTGCTTATGCACAATGAACCCCCTCCATACACAGACACACCCACACACCATTGTTATTATTAGTTACATAGGGCAGGCTAGGTGGAGAGAAATGCATTACATTTACAATCCAACTTTCAGCCCCACAAAGCACTCACGAGAGAGCGTGTAATGGCCATAACACAGCGAGACAGTGGCATCCCCAGCGCCAGATAGCTAAGTGGCGACTGGAGGCTGGATTGTCTATGGCCAAGGCAACACTTTAGCTGCATTGGCCCTCTCCATGCTTGTGATCATGGTCCCAATAGTTAGTGACTTGATGGCACAGACAGAACCTACAGGCCACTACCCTCAGGGCTGCTGCAGATCAGAAACCTGACAACCCTGTTCCCAGAGAAAAGTGTTACATCAAACCATATGACTGTCTGAACTGCATTCCACCAGGTCACAGTCAGGCAGAAGTCCTGTAATAAGATGACCATCTTGAGTCTGAAACACCTATTGTAGAGGTATACATAAAAACAGATTGCTTACCTGTAACTGATGATCTTCGAGTGGTCATCTGTGCATTCACACTTCTGGGATATAGTGTGCCTGAGCCAACCCAGATCAGTATAATGGAAAGCAAAAGGGATTTTTGCACCCGCTCCCCAGTCACATGCCGGGCTCCACTGCACATGACTAAGGGAGGAACACGACGATCCCGCCAGCTGCTTCTGACTGCTGCCCTCAGTCTCCAAAGAAAGGAAAGGATCGAAAGCAGAGGGGAAGGAGAGCAGGTGGTGTGAATGCACAGATGACCACTTGAAGATCATCAGTTACAGGTAAGCAAACTGTTTATCTTCTTCGTAGTCTCTGTGCATCACACCTCTGGGAGACTAGCAAGCAGTGCACACCTACCTGGAGGAGGGAGCTGAAGGTCCTAGATCTGCACTGCCTGCAACACTGCTTGTCCAACTACTGAATGCTGATGAAGATGTACATTTAGGGCATAGTGCTTCACAAACGTGTGAGGAGTGGCCCAAGTCACTGTATTGCAGATATCTCCAAGTGACGCACCTCGCAGAAAGGCCATGGACATCACCACAGCCCGGGTGGAATGCACCCTTAGCGGGCCCAGGGGCGACCTTTTAGCCAAAGAGTAGCATAGCTTAACAGTCTCCACAATCCATTTGGAAAGACGTTGGGACGACAGTTTCTTCCCCTGAATGGGTAAAGCATAAGAGACAAACAGGGCCGGCGATTTTCTAAAGGGCTGTGTCCAATTCAGATAAAAAAAGCAAGGCTCTCTTAACGTCCAACGAATGGAGCCAGTGTTCTTCATCGGTCGTAGGGGATGGGGAAAACACCAGGAGGACAATGTCCACTTGCAGATGAAACTCCAAGACCACCTTTAGTAAGAAAGAGACATCTGGACCCAACGTGACCCCATCATGACGGAACCTCAGGTATGAAGGATCACAGTGAAGCGCCGACAGCTCGCTCATTCTCCTGGAGGAGGTGACAGCAACTAAAAAGGCTGTCTTCCAGGACAAAAGCTGCAGACTACAAGTAGCCATCAGCTCAAAGGTTCTGCCCATAAGTCTCATGAGTACCAGGAGTAGGTCCCAGGCTGGCATGGGGCCATGTAATGGAGGAAAAAGATGGGTCAGACCCTTCAGGAATTTCTTGGTCTGAGGGTGGGAAAAAAATGAAATGACCATCAATTGGTGGGTGATTAGCTGAGATGGCAGCTAAGTACACCCTCAGTGAGACACAGCTAAAGCCTAGATCCAAAAGGGATAACAGAAACACAAAGATCGCCATCAGGTCTGATGGAGGTGGTGGTAATCCTGACAAGTCAAGACAAGAATTTCTTCCACTTTCCTGCATAAGAAACTCGTGTGGATGGTTTACGACAATTCAAGAGGACATATGCTATCCTCTCTCTAAACGTCAAAAGAGGATCCTCCGAGCTGTGAGCTTGAGGCGCTGCATGTTGTGATGCAGTATCTGTCCCTTCCCCACAAGGAGAAGATCCGAAGCTGGGGCAAAATGGATGAAGGAGCCCGTGGATAGATGGAGCACAATGGGGAACCAGTGTTGCCGGGGCCACCATGGAGTCACTAGGAGACAACGTGGTCTTTCCCACATCATCTTGACAAGTACCCTGGAGATTAGAGGAATCCGAGGAAAAAGGAACATGTGCATGTGTGACCATGGCACGAGACCGTCGCCTAGGGATAGTGGGTCAGTCTCTGCTCTGGAGCAGAACAAATGACCTTTGCTGTTCTGGCGTGTTGCAAATACGTCTACCTCTGGGTGACCCCACAGATGAAAAATTGGTAGGAGGTAGCTCCAATTGAGTTCCCACTTGTGCCCCAACACACCTCCTCTGCTCAGGAAGTCTGCTTGGATATTCAGAGTCCCTGGAAGATGGGCGTCCCTCAGGAATGTGTTCCATGACTGACATTCGTCCCATATTTCCAGGGCTAGATGGCACAGCCCCATGGATATCGTGCCTCCCTGCCTGTTGATGTAACACAGGGCCGTGGTGTTGTTGGTGAGGACAGTGACCACTTGATGGGCCACTAGGTGGTGGAAGGATCTGAATGCATACTGCACAGCCAGCAATTCCAGGAAATTGATGTGATGGTGAGCTACACGAGGTTCCCATCGAGCCCCGACACAAAGTCCCTTGAGATGTGCACCCCACCCCCATAGGAATGCGTCTGTTGTCAAAGTCAAAGCTGAAGCTGGTGGGTGGAATGGTGCACCCTCCAGGAGATTCAGTGGGTTTGACCACCAAAGTAGTGAGTCCAATACACTCAGTGGGAGGACGAGACAGGGGGCCAGGGTTGTTATTGTGGATGAAATTTCCAGACAAACCACAGTTGCAGTGGCTGCATGCAGAGCCTGGCAAATACAATTACGGTGGTGGTGGCTGCCATCAGGCCCAATAATAATTCGATTTGCCTTGCAGTGGCACTTCCCATACTGCGGAAAGGTCCACTAGATCGGCAGTGTCCCTTGCTCTCTGAGGAGGGAGAAATTTGCCTTGCATATGACAGAGTCCAGAATTGCTCCTATAAACTGCACCCTTGTGGCAGGGAGGAATATTGACTTCAGGTTTACCTGGAGGCCCAAAGATTCTAGGGTGGTCAAGGTCAGTTGGATGTACTTGAGTAGGGACATCTTGGATTCCACTATCAGCAACCAATCGTCAATATAAGGGAAAATTTGGATGCCCTTCAAACGGAGGTGTGCTATGATGGCAACCATTGCCTTCATAAAGACTCGAGGAGCTGTGGACAATCCAAAAGGGAGGGCTTTGTACTGGAAATGCCTGTTTCCTATTGTGAAATGGAGGAACATACGGTGGGTAGGGTGAATGGAGATATGAAAATATGCATCCTTGAGGTCCAACATCACCATTCACACCCCTCAGTTTAGGAGTGGAAGGATGGTTTGCAACACTGTCATCCTGAATTTTTTGTAAGCGATGAGACAGTTTAAATTTCTGAGGTCCATTATGAGACGGAGGCCTCCATCCTTCTTCGGGACTGTGAAGTGATGTGAGCAGAAGCCTGTTTGATGTTGGGTTACGGGCATCAGTTCTATGGCATCTTTTTGGAGGAGGGTCTGAACCTCCGCTAAGAGTACCTCCAAGGAAGGGTGACAATGAAAAAAGTAGTCATATGAATTTGGGAGAACTCTATGAGGTAGCCCGCTTTGATAATTGAAAGGATCCACTTGCCAGGCAGACAGGTAAGGAGACAGGTGAGTGGGGGACGCTGGGAGGAAGCTGGAGTCAAAGACTCTACTTGGAAGCCTTTGGAGCTTTTGATCTGGATTGGGAAGCAGTCGAAAATTTAGGCTTTCCCCGTAAGGTCGTGCAGAACTGCTAGGGGATCTCTGCCAGTGTGGCTCAGGGGAGGATTTTGACAAGGGTCTATGGGACAATTGTTTGGACCAAGGTTTCCCCTTGTAATTACAACAGATGTGACCCCCATGTTGCAAGACGTCTTGATGCTCTAATCAAGCTCTTGGAGCACTGTATCGGTGGTAGAGCTAAAGAGCCCATCACCCTTGACAGGAAGATCTTCAACAATGGTTTTGGTATCTGGCTGCAACGCCAAAGAGCATAGCCATGCATGCCATCGCAGGGCAACCGAGGAAATAAGGGTTTTCGCTGCAACGTCCAACGTATGTTTGGAAGTATTGAGTTGGTGTTTCGCCAGAAGCATACCTTCCTTTTGGATCCGTATAGCTCGGTAATTGATATCATCCAGGAGAGCAGAGATAAATTCTGACATTTGTTCCCATAAGGCATATTGATATTGACTCATACAGGCTGCATAATTGGAGGTTTTGATGCCCATTGCTCCGGCTGTGTAGAATTTTCTACCAAAGGAGTCCAATTTCCTGCCTTCCTTATTGGAGGGTGTAGAATGGCTGCATTTGCCCTTGGCAGAGGATGTCACCACCACGGAATTCGGTTTCAGGTGAAGAGGAATTCTGCTCCCGACTCTTGTACCTTGAACATATGGTCCAGTCATTTGCCAGAAATAGGGATGGACGAAGGATGAGCCCAGGGACCTTTGGCAGTTTGTAACAGGACCGAGGTCATGGGAAGGGCGCCTGCTGTCGAAGTGTCCATCTGAATAATATCAAAGACCGAGTCTGTAACTGCTGGAGGTGGTTGGACTGTTGACAGGGCTAGCTTGTTGGCCATTTGTTTAACAAAGTCTCCATAAGACTTGACGTCCTCGGAGGGAAATATTGGGAGATCATCTCCTACTTGCTGCGGTGGGGAAGGCTCCATAGGAGGGTGTGGGCTTTCCTCACCTGATGACGAATAGGAGGAACTGGAACAGTCCGACAGTTTGGAAAATGATGTTTGGAGGATCGGTATTGACAGCATCTGCTCCAACAGTTCTTTGAACTTTTTTGATGCCGACGACTGTTGAACAGAATATTTGGCAATCAGTTGTGATGGATGAGGTTTGGTGAACTCCGGTGTTGGGGGAGGGTCTCGATGCCGAGAGAGTCGGGATGAGGAGGATTGGCAATCCCATTCTGTAGGATGACGTGGGGGAAGCTATGGCATTCCTGCTGGGAAAGGATAAGCACCATACAAATACTGCTACTGGTGTTGATCCCAGGTGGGAGGACGCTGAAAGGGTCCCGCAGGTCAATCCCGATCATCAGTTCCATACGGAAGTGGAGGGACAATGACATTTGCCCCGGGCTCTAGACCCTGGGGGAGCAAGGAAAAACAGGTTGCTTACCTGTAACTGATGATCTTTGAGTGGTCATCTGTGCATTCACACCCCTTCTCCCATCCTTCTACAGGAAGTCGAAACACTCTTGCAGAAGGATGTGATAGAGCTGGTACCGAAGGATGTGATAGAGCCGGTACCGAAAGCCTCGGAAAAGACAGGCTTCTACTCCCGCTACTTCGCCATTCCAAAAAGAGATGGTGGGCTGCGCCCTATCCTGGATGTCCGAGATCTCAACGCCTCCATCCACTGCCGCAAATTCAAAATGACATCCTTAAAGGTCATCCTTCCTTTGCTGTCCCGGGGCTCCTGGATGGCTACCATCAACCTCCAAGATGCCTACTTTCATTTGAACATCCACCCTTCCCACAGGAGGTTTCTCCGCTTCGCCATAGGGGACCTCCACTTCCAGTACAGGAGTCTCCCCTTTGGCCTGTCCACGGCACCAAGAGTCTTTACCAAAATGATGGTGGTAGTGGTGGCCCATCTTCGTCTCCAGGGAATCACCATCTTTCCCTATATTGACGACTGGCTCCTGGTGGCGGACACTCCTACACTCCTGTACAGCCACATCTCCCACACCTTGAACCTTCTGGACTCCCTTGGACTTCAGGTCAACTTCGAGAAGTCCAATCTGCAACCTACCCAGTTGGTCCAATTTATTGGGGCGCTCCTTGACACCGTGTCCTGCAGAGCATACCTTCCCTTGGACAGGGCTGCGACCCTATCATCTCTAGCCAAGGAAATCTGGACCCAGATGTCTTCTACAGCTCTTCAATTCCAACGCCTGCTGGGGCACATGTCGGCCACCACGGCTGTTCTGCCACTAGCAGAGTTGCACATGCGACCCCTCCAAGTATGGTTTCTCACTCATTTCAAACTGACTCGAATGAGCCCCTCCATCTCATTCACCCCTCCACCGCATGTGCAGGACTCACTGTTATGGTGGACAGCACTCTCCAACATCACAGACGGTGCCCCCTTTCACCCGCCAAACCCTACCCTGACACTGACCACAGATGCCTCCCTCTGGGGCTGGGGAGCACATCTCAACGGGGTCAGGATAAGATACCGTTGGGGTCCACTGTATGCAAACAAATACATCAACTTTTTAGAACTCCTGGCGATCTTCTTAGCTCTGAAATCCTTTCAGCCCACTCTCCAGGGCCACTGCGTAGCGGTCCTCACAGACAACACGATGGCACTCAGCTACTTCAACCGCCAGGGAGGGACAGTGTCCAGAAGCCTCTGCCGCCTGGCTATCGAGCTTTGGGACTGGTGTGTACTGAACAACATTTTTCCAATTGCCACCCACATCCCGGGGACCCAGAATGTGGAAGCAGACCACCTAAGCAGGGGCCTCACACACCACCATGAATGGGAGATGAACTGGCTCTATCTTCGACCTATCTTCCATCTTTGGGGTGTTCCGGAGATAGACGTTTTCGCAACCCGCAAAAACACAAAATGCACTCAATTCTGCAGCCGGGGAGGAACAGACCCCCTCTCCCAGGGAGACGGTCTACTCCACCCCTGGACTCGGGCGTTCCTATACATGTTTCCACCTCTTCTGCTAATACTGCGGGTAGTTCACAAGCTAGCCAGGATCCTGCCGGATTGCATCATCATAACACCATGGTGGCCCCGGCAACCCTGGTTCACCACTCTCCTTCGTTTGGCGCAAGGACGGTACCATCACTTTCCCAACGCTCCAGATCTCCTCCTCGTGGAGGAAGGGACTCTCCTCCATGCCCAGGTGCACCACCTCAAGCTCACGGCCTGGCGAATTCAAACGTAACCTTCTCCAGCCGGGTTGCTGAGGTCTTGCTCAACGCTAGAAAACCATCAACTCGTCTTTTCTACCAAAGAAAATGGCGTAGGTTCCAGACATTTCTTCAACCTTCAACCATTCCTCCCAAGGCGGTGGGCATGGACAAGATCTTAGAGTTTCTTCTCTCTCTGAAGGATCAAGGGCTCTCCAACTCATCCATCAAGGTCTTCTTGGCGGCAATATCTGCACACCATGACGGATTGGATGGCTATTCCATTTTCTCCCATCCACATGCAAAAACCTTTCTCAGGGGTCTCAACAGGCTGTATCCCCCTGTGTCTACCCCCACTGAGCTCTGGGACTTACCCTTGGTGCTCCGCCAGCTCACCAGAAGACCCTTCGAACCACTGGCTACCTGTGACCTGAAATATGCCTCCTGGAAAACAGCCTTCTGGGTGGCCATAACGTCAGCTAGGAGGGTCAGCGAACTCACGGCACTTCGACACGACCCTCCATATTTAGTTTTCCAGCCAAACGGGGTGCGTCTTGTTCCAGACTTCAACTTTTTGCCTAAAGTGGTCACTGAATTCCATCTCAATTCCAACATTTTTCTGCCGGATTTTTTTCCTCATCCTGAAGGGGAGGAACAGTGCCTACTCCACACTCTAGATATTAAAAGGGCACTCCTCTTTTACTTGAACAGGACCCTGCCTACTAGGAAGGACAATAATTTGTTCCTATCATATGCTGCGGCCTTTCTAGGATCCCAAATCTCCAGTCAGCGCCTATCCAAATGGATAGTAGGGATGATCAAACTCTGCTACGCCTTGGCAAGGCAACCACTCCCTGTACATTTGACAGCTCACTCGACCAGGTCCTTGGCAACTTCTACTGCCTTTCTGAAGGGCGCATCACTTTCGTCCATCTGTAGAGCAGCTACGTGATCCACACCAACCACGTTCATCAAGCACTACGCTCTGGACGTCCGTGCGCAACAGAAGGGTGACTTGGGTCATCTGGTCCTGTCCGCGGCGGCTCGCTGAGTCTGCCAGCACCCACCTCCAGGTGAGCCACTGCTTTTTAATCTCCCATGGGTGTGATGCACAGAGACCACGAAGAAGATAAACAGGTTGCTTACCTGTAACTGATGATCTTCGAGTGGTCATCTGTGCATTCACACCACCCGCCCGTCCTTCCCCACTGCTGTCATCCTCAGTTATTTGCACATATGACTCTGGTTGATAGCGGTCAGAAGGAACTGGCAGGATGTCTGTGCCCCGCCCACTTGGGCATGCGTGATGGGGGTTCCCGCGCAGGCCCAGGGTGGAGTGCGAAAATCCCATTGTGAGCTTTGTACAGCACCGACCAGTTCAGCGCAGGTGCACTGAATCCCATGGGTGTAATGCACAGAGACCACGAAGAAGATCCTGGGTTAAGTCCATGTCCTGCTTGGAGTTGGTGGACTGGGTGGGGTGAAGTGAAGGCAACTGAGATCCATCTTGTGGCTGCCCATGGCCAAGTAAGTCAAGCGAAGCAGCTCTGGATGACATCACTACCTCAGTTTGGAAAGGAGTCGATGGAGTTTTGTCAGAAGAGCCTTTCTTGTGCTTCTTATGCTTGATAGGCAGATTGTCCTTGCCCACCTTACTTTTTTTGAAGGAGCATGGGCTTCAGACTGTGGTGCCGGGAACAGGCATTTGAGCACCGATCTGTCGGCGTTGACGTGAGCCGATGTCAGAGACAGAGCGGCCATCAATTCCGATGCAAGTATCGACATCGAGGCATGACCAGACGTGTCTTGCGATGACGCCATTGGAGAGAGAGCAACCTCCAGCAACGTGACACGAAGTCTGGCTGCCCGATTCTTTCTGGTTTGTTTGGAGAACTTGGAACAATGGTTGCAAAAATGTACTTGGTGCGATTCCCCCAGGCACAAAAGGCAAAGTGAGTGTCCATTGGGGGGGTGATTTTGCTACCACACTTCCAGCACCGTTTAAAGAAACCCCACCATTTGGCCATAGGCCAGAGGGCAGTGAGAAAAATCTCAGCCGGAGCAGAGATAAAGTCCAAAGAAAAAAACTAACTATACTTTATTTTCCTAAAACTAACTAACAAAAAGGCAACAAGGGGTGGCCTAAAGGCCAAGATTGTTACCGACCAAGACAGAGAAGGTCTTACCAGCATGGCGGTCAGAAGAGAACTGGTGGGATCGTTGTGGCCCCCCCCCAAGTCATGCGCAGTGGAGCCTGGCACATGACTGGGGAGTTGGCGCGAAAATACCTTTTGTTTTCCATTATACCGATCAGGGTCGGCGCAGGTGCACTATATCCCAGATATGTGATGCACAGAGATCACGAAGAAGATCTCAAGGGGTTTGTCTGCTTTATACTAAACTAAATAATTGATCCACTGAGGACAGTACTGAAGGTACCTTATACAGAGTCAGCCTTTTTGGTCTAACAAAGTCAGTATTGTTTACTCTGACTGGCAGCAGCTCCCCAGAGTCTCAGATCGAGGTCTTTCACTTCTATCTGATCCTTTTTTAAACTGGAGAAGCTGAGGAACTGAACTTGGAACCTCCTGCTCCAAAGCAAATGTGCTACCACTGAACCACAGCCCCTTCCCATTCCCTGTGTATTGAGATTAGCAATTTTCTGTCTGAAATTTCAGCCATAGGCCTTTCCCAAATGTTGCAGAGCATGGACTTCACAACTGTGCTTAAGAGTCCTTCATCTGCTGTTTATCATTTGTCAGATAAGGGAATGCTTTGTAACGGCTACTGCAGGGGGCAGGAAAGCATAGCTATCCCAACTTTTTGCCTGAAGTGCCAAAGTAATTTTACATTGCCCTTGCCTGCAGTCAGGAGACTTTCTAGCAATCATCCCATGTCTGGAGACAGGTCTCATCATGAAATTTTAGCCAAACATTACCGCCACATACATGAATGCATTATGGGAACAGACCACATTCTGCCATTCAGTGTGGCATAACAGAGGCCTCTTGCAATAAACAGGCTGGATAGTTCTTCTGTTTCTGGCTCTCTTCTTCATTGCCTAAATGCATCCCTTTGGTGTCCTAGGCACACAGCTGCTAAGAGTCACCACAAGCCCCTAGAGAAAAAAAGAAAAGACACCACCCATCTCCAACCCCTCAAAATGACATTGCTTGACTGACCCCACAGGCCCCTAGAATCTTGTCCCCCTCAAGTGCCCCCCTCAGTAGCCCTAACTCTATGCTCCTAGCCTCAAACCTTCTCAGCTTGCTCCCAGTCTCCTGCAACTCCTGTTCCACGTCTGGAGGAGCCATGCTTACAAAAGCAGATCTCTCACTGAAGTGCAGCTACAAGCATGGATATAACTCCCATTTTAAGCTTTTGCACATGCTCCCATTTGATTGGTTAAAATAAAGGAGAGAGAAATTACAAATAAAAGAAGTCAGCACAAGTGACATTCTGCTTTTATGCTTCATTCAGGCCGTGCTGCCGCCGCTGCCGCCACTGCACCCGTGTAATGAAATTCCTACGGCACTGCTGCATATGGCATCCACATTCATCCATCACATCAGCTCTGAGCATGAGCTACATTCCCCACCGCTGCAAGGGAAATACAGGCTTGAGCTGCCATCCTGCTGGCTGCAACTCATCAAACATCTCAAGCGGGAAAGGCGCTGTCACCACTGAGAGAGGGGGAGGGAAGAAGAGAGAGAAAGAGAGCGCCTTTTGGAAAAGCACAAGTGAGGGAGTGTGGGTGCAGACGTGGGAGCAAAGAAGGCCATAGGGCTGTTCCTGAGCAAACCCACTCCACCTTCACTCTCGTCTGAAGCACACTTTCAAAGAAGTTCCATTGACACTGATGGAATCTGATTGCAACTAAATATGCTTCCGATTTGGGAATCGGTATTTCCCCCTAGAAAATATAGTTGGCTTCTATGGTATTTCATTTTTATCATCATCTTCATTATTGCTATAGCAAGTTTATGTATTTCCTTACCCCACCTTTCTCCCCAGTGGGGACCCAAAGCATCTTACACTGTTCTCCTCATCTCCATTTTATCCTCACAACGAACAACTTCGTTTAAAAGTAGTGACTGGCCCAAGGTCACCCAGCACGCTTCCATCGCATAGTGGGGATTTGAACCTGAATCTCCAAATCCCTAGTCTAACACTCTGTCCACCGCAACACACTTGCTCTTTGTGGTGCATAAACACTATAGCCTATTATTCGCCCACACAACAATCTTGTTAGGTGAGGCTGTCAGATGGTGACTTGTCAAAAGCCATCCATGGAGCTTCATGGCTCATCTGAGATTTAAATCCAAGGTCTTCTTTGTTCAAACCCATCACTCAGTCCTTTATCCTTTGGGAAGGGGGGACAGGTTTATCACATGACATCTGTATTGCATCACATCACAGTACATTAATTTTGCAAACCATGTTGGCTTTGTACATTTATAATGCTTATTCTCCATGATCTGGACATTATTGGGTGTTTTTTTATTTATTAAAATTTCTTTTGGCTATACTGGGATAAATCTATTATGCTTTTATTCAGAAGACCTGATATCGCTACAGTCATCAGCTGCAGAAATTAACAATACAAACTGAACGTTTAACACACTCATCTCTGAGCACTGATCAACTCAGAACATAATACACATTGCTGTAAAGAAGGGAGAGATACATGCTCCCATTTTACAAGTGGCAGAATTGGATTGGGAGGAGCAAAGACAGGCGTCCAAAAGCCTTAAGATTTGTTGTCAAAGGCAGGTATTCAAGTGCCCCCAGTCCTCATGGAGAAGCCACGAGGTCATAATGCTAGGACTTTTCTGTCACTGAGAAAGACCATGCTAGTACTTAAATCTCATGTTTCTGTCTTGACTAGAACGAGAACGCCATTGTCTGCTGCAAAATAAAATCAGCAGGATTTAATTCCCATTAAATCAATTTATTAAAGCTTAATTTGCATGAAATTAAATTCAGCCCCTATTCAAAGAGCCATCACTCCCCTAAATCATTCAGCACAGGGAATTGAACATAGGCCTAATTAAAAACTTGGCTGGATCCATGCCCGCCTATTTCCCTTGTACCACTCAGCAACTCTAAGAGAAGCCCTGGGGCTCTGCTAACTTAATTTACACACTCAAGGGACAGGCCTTCCTTTGCTCACTCTGTAGTAGGGTTCTTTGTACCGGGTCTGATCTGTGACTTTGTTCACAGGATGAGATGGGGGGGGGTGCCATTTGTTCAGTCACTGGTCTGCTTGAATAGATCTACTGCCATGACTTCGGAAGTATGCCTAGATAAGGAAGCTTCCAGCCACCAGTATCAAGGAGGGAAGCAGAACTGAAGAATATTCATGTAGGCAAGCAGAACTGGTAAAATAATAGACTTCGGGACATGCTGGAACTAAATAAAACAGCATGTTCCACCTTTACTGCAGAGTATTGTGTGCTTCCAATAGATGTCCTTTCCTTTTGTTTGATCTCCTGGTTTGTATCATTTAGATTTGAGTCCAGTAGCACCTTAGAGACCAACAAGAGTTTTAGGGTGTCAGCTTTTGAGAGTCAAAGCTCCCATCATGTGGATCTGAATCCTGTTCAGGAATTCAGAGGGGAGGCTTGATTTGAGCCTTCCTGTGGACGGTATTTCTCAGAGGTGATACTGTTTCTACTGTTCTGTTCAGTCTCTAAAGGCCACTTGCACTGTGACTTCCTCTGGCCTCTTGCAAGTCACACCCTTTTTTAAAAAAAGAAAGAAAAAAAGCTCCATAGGGGCAGAAGTAATGCACTTTGCTACCTGAGAAATAAATGGTCCTGCTGAGCTGCTTCACAGAACACTTACCTCTTTGATCCTCTGCAAAAGAGGCAGCAGCCAGTCCTTGTTCACCTCACAGTGACTGTCTAAGAAAGTCAGAACTCCTGCCTGTGCCATGTCTGCTCCTCGAATGCGAGACCGGATCAAACCTGTGAAGATAACACACAAACTCAAGTGCAAATCTGATCTTCTGAGCAGAAAATTAGTTGCTTATCATTTTCAACCACTTCCTCAGGTCCTCTATCCATCTTGATACATGCCTGTTTTGCTTGGCAACATCACAAATGGACATAAAGAAAGAGCTTGCCTACATGAATATTCTGTGGCCAGTATGCCCAGACTTAATTCTTCTGGCTGTGACCGTGAAAGCAAGAGAGGAAAACATAACATTCATATGAGCATGAAAGGATGTAGGCAACTCCTCAAGCATAAAATAATCAAGCACAACTAGAGTTTGCCACAGACATTTTTGCTAAAGCAACACTTAAACCAAATGTAGGAGAAAGATCTCAGGAATTTTGAAGGGACCCACAAAAGTGTTAATAAGACTAGTGAAACTTTTAAGCGATGTTTTTCACAGTTACCCACCATTTCCCAAGAAACATTTCAAAACAGCAGTGGCAACAACAGTGTAAAAAAAGGAACCTATACCAAGAACTTAGTTATATGGAAACTGACTGTCTAGCAGCCAACCAACCACCAACCGAAAAGGTGAAGATTTTCACTGTATTCTTCTCTCCCTCCCCCACATCCACAGTCCTTTTCCACCCCAGAGAAGAATTATTCCTGGGGTCACACCCCACTTGTGGACAGACAGTCACATGATGGGGGCTGCAGTGAGAAGTGGTGAAGGGATAAAATCGTCCCAACCCCTCTTCTGTGAGGGGAGCAGCACACAAAGGGAAAAAGGATTTCCACAGGATTGAATGTGGCAGTGGAACTGGGGGAGAAACACAGTGAAAATCTGTGTTCCACTGGTTGTTCATTGAAATGTAACTGATGAATTCATTTGAAAGAAGCTCTAGTGTGACCTGGGATGGAGCCTTGGACACTTAAAGAAAGACTTAGGGGGGATTTCAGACATAAAGAAAGTCTTAGGGGGTCATTCAGGACAACTTGTTTCCCTAGTACAGGAAATCTATCCAAGCCTTTCTTGAAAACTTTGAAGGAAGGAGATCCCACCACTTTACATAGGTTAATGTGTTCTGTAGAGAAAACACAAAGATGACTTTTGTCTTTCCAACTCAGTGGCATACCTAGCCTATAATTTTTTAACATCCACTCCTCTATATTTTTTTGCCGCCAAGTCACAGCTGACTTAAGGCGACCCCATAGGGTTTTCAAGGCAAGAGACATTCGGGGGTCGTTTGCCATTTCCTGCCTCTGCATCAGCCCTGCTTAGCTTCTGAGATCTGATGAGATCAGGCTAGGCTGCAGCTATCCAGGTCAGGGCCCCTCCTCTATTCAACAAAATTATTTTCAGTAATAATCATGAAATAAAACACATAAGAATAATGGCCAGAAAAGAAAGGCAGACAGTGGACATCTTATTTTAACTTCATATATATAATCATGATAGTATAAAAAATGAAATTTCAACTCACTATTCCATCACGAGAGCCAGCATGGTGTAGTGGTTAAAGAGCTGCACTATGATCTGGGAAATCCAGGTCCGTATCCCCACTTGTGCCATGGAAGCTTGCTGGGTGATCTTGGGCCAGTCACATTACTCTCAGCCTAGCCATGACCTGGATAGCCCCAGGGCAGCTTGAACTTATCAGATCTCAGAAGCTAAGCAGGGCCAATGTGGAGGCAGGCAATGGCAAACCACCTCTGAAAGTCTCTTGCCATGAAAACACTACAGTGTCTCCATAACTCAGCTAAAGACATCAATGATTGCAGCAACTAATGGACCTTTGCATTAGTTTCTCATGCAAGTAAAGTGAGACTCAAAATCTTATCTCAAAGACTGTTACCATATATCAAACAAGAAATGCTAGATGTTCAAGCTGGATTCAGAAAAGGAAGAGGTACTAGAGATCATATTGCAAATTGATGCTGGTTATAGGAGCATATGAGAGAATTTCAGAAGAAAATCAATTTACGTTTCATAGATTATGGCAAAGTTTTTGCCATGGGTCAGCCAGGGCTCAGCGATAGTGAGGATAGCACGTGGTATTTTTGGCCGCTGTGTGACAGAGTGTTGGACTAGATGGGCCATTGGCCTGATTCAAACATTGGCTTCTCTTATGTTCTTATTCCTCAGGAGAAGAGGAGCTCTGTGTAGCCAGCCCTGAGTCAACAGAAGCTGACCAGCAAGAAAATGAGCTGCAGGCTTGTCAGGATTCACAGCCAACAGCTGTTGTGGAGCCATCATCACCCTCCAGCCCTGACTAAGCCCTCTGGTATCACCTACACCCTTACAGCATCATAGAAGAAGGCTGAGAATGGAACTACAGGTGAGATGGCAAAGTGCATGTCTCCTGGCCTAACACCAGCTGCTTGCTGATAATGGAGATGCGTTGTTACAAGACTGACCCTGAGTAGCTGGCTTAAGGCTTAACAATTAGGCATGCAGGTATAAAGCCTCCAAGGAAGGATGCTGGGCTTGGACATAATGTGTACACTATACACTGACCTGCTGCCACTGCCTCACCTGGTTAAACGCTGATACTTTGATACACTGACCTCGGACTGAACAACTTTGTTCTGCTGAATCTCTGGCCCTCTGACTTCAGACTGAACAACACTGCTTGATCTCTGAATCCCTGACCCTGGACTGAACAACACTGGACTTCAGAACCCAATTCTAGCCACACCTCCTTTGGCCAACAGACCAGGGCATTGCCACCAGGTATTCAGAGCCTGCCAGTCAGTACATCTTTTGATTGTGTGGATCATGAAAAGTTATAGTTGGTTTTAAAAGAAATAGGTATGCCACAACATCTGATTGTTTTGATGTGGAATCTGTGCTGTGGACAAGAGGCTGCTGTTGGGACAGAATATGGAGAAACAGAATGGTTTCCAATTGACAAAGGAGTCAGACAAGGATGCATTTTATCTCCCTGTTCAATCTATATGCAGAGCTTATTATAAGGAAAGTTGGATTAGATTTGGATGAAGGTGTAGTAAAAATTGGTGGAAGAAACATTAACAATTGAAGATATGCAGATGGCACCACATTACTGGCAGAAAACAGCGAAACTTGAAACAACTGATGAAGGTTAAAACAGAAAGTGCCAAAGCAAGATTACAGCTGGACGTCAAGAGGACAAAAATAAAGACTGTTTGGGAATTATACAACGTTAAGGCTGATAATGAAGAAAAGGAAATCTTTAAAGATTTTCTATTCCTTAGCTCTGTCATCAACCAAAAGGGATATTGCAACCAGTAAGTCAGAAGGAGATGAACACCATAAAGGACAACCATGAAGGAGCTAGAAAGGATGCTTAAGTGTAAGGATGTGTCGCTGCCAACCAAAATCAAGATAATTTATACTATGGTATTCCCATACTATGCATGGGTATGGAAGTTGGACAATGAAGAAAATTGACAGAAAGGTGATTCATTTATAAGTGGTGTTGGAGGAGAGTTTTACAGATACCATAGACAACCAAAAAAACCAAATAAGTGGGTTCTAGATCAAATCAAGCCTGCATTCTCCCTAGAAGCCAAAATGACTAAACTGAGGTGATCGTACTTTGTTCACATTATAAGAAGACAAGAGTCACTGGAAAAGACAATAATGCTAGGAAAAGTTGAAGGAAGCAAGAAAAGAAGATGATCCAACATGAGATGGATTGCAGTTCTAGAGGCCTCACTTCAGAAAGGATGTGGACAGAATGGAGAGGTTGCAGAAGAGAGCGAAAAAGATCAGAGGCCTGGAGACCAAGCCCTATGAGAAAAGGCTGAGGGACTTGGGAGCAAAGCAATTAGGTCACAAGGTCTACAGAAAACCAATTCACATAGGCCATTATTTACACAAAAACTCCAATCACCACCCTCGGCAAAAAAGAGGCATAATCAAAACATTAGTAGACCGTGCAAGACAGATATGTGAACCACACTTTCTCAATGATAAACTAAATCATCTTAACCACGCACTTCAGGCTACTCTGAGAATGAAATCAGAAGAGTGATTAAACCAAAGGTAAAACAAACAACTGAGAAAAAACAGTCTCCCATAGGAAAAGTGGTTTTGCCATATATAAAAGGAATCACGGATCAGATGGGAAAACTTATGAAAAAACACAACCTACAAACAGTATTCAGACCTACCAGAAAAATACAACAGATGGTACGATTGGCAAAAGACAGAAGAGACCCCCTCACTTCTGCAGGGGTATACCGCATACCATGCAGTTGTGGACAAGTTTACATCGGGACCACACAGCATAGCATCCAGACAAGAATAAAAGAACATGAAAGAAACTGCAGACTTGGCCAACCTGAAAAATCAGCGGTGGCTGAACATAGCCTAACCCAAACAAGACATAGCATTTGGTCCCAAGACACTGAAAGACTGGACAACACTTCCAATTACCATGTCAGATTACACAGGGAAGCCATTGAAATTCATAAACATAAACACAATTTCAACAGAAAAGAAGAGAGTTTAAAAATAAATAGGGCATGGTTTCCTGTCCTGAAAAACACAAAATGCTCTACAGCTGGCAACAGCGCTACAGATAAGTTTAGAGTTTCAATAGCCATTCCATGCACAAAAGAACCTCCTCAAGAAACAGGAAACCTCATCAGGAAACAATCCATAGACAAAAGAACCTCCTCAGGAAAGCTCCTCCATTAGCATGTTCATAGCCTGGAGAACTACTACAAGATAATGACTCAGCCCTACCCCACCTTTCAGGGTAGATATAAATTACCTGCCTACCATTTTTCTGCTCACCTTGATGCAGAGAGTACTCCATCTTTCTGTGTTATACCTCTGAGGATGCCAGTCACAGCTACTGGTGAAACATCAGGTCCTACAGTGCCAAGACCACGGCCACACAACCCGGAAAATCTACAGCAACGAATGAACTCTGGCCTTGAAAGCCTTCGACAACATATTGGCTTGGGAATGTTCAGTCTGGAGAAAAGGAGGTTGCAGGGGGACATGATTGCTCTAAGTATTTGAAAGGCTCTCACTTAGAGGAGGGCAGGGACCTGTTCCTGTTTGTAGTAAAGGATAGGACTTGCAATAATGGGTTTAAATTACTGGCAGAAAGATACTGGCTGGATATTAGGGATTTTTTACCAGTAAGAGTAGATCAGCAGTGGAATTGGCTGCCTAGAGAGGTGATGAGCTCCCCTTCACTGGTAGTCTTCAAGCAGCAATTGGATGAACACTTTTCAGGGATGCTTTAGGCTGATCATGCATTGAGCAGGGGGTTGGACTAGAAATCAGGGGTGCTGAACTCATTTGTTACGAGGGCCAGATATGACATAAATGAGACCTTGTTGGGCCGGGCCATGTGTGTCATAAAATGTAATGCCAGGTAGCAGAAACATAAACTTTATAAAGGACACAAACACAAAGGTGTTTTTTTTACTTAAAATAAAAACATACTTAAAACATTAGCAGTTTCACAATATTTTGTTTATTTAACAATGTCTGACACCTCTTGCTCTGAATTATTGCATCAAAATATCTGTGCTGTTTCAATCTTGAGTATGCTGTTCAGGTGTGTATCTGTAAGCTGCAAACCTACGATGACGCAGCAGCAGCAGAACTAGAAGAAGAAGCAGAAGACAGCTGGTTCCATTACGGGCCTGATAGAAGCCCTCTGGGGGCCTGATCCGGCCCCCGGGCCACATGTTTGACACCCCTGGGCTAGATGGCCTGTCTGTCCCCTTTCAGCTCTAGGTTTCTATGATTCTATATCAAGGAAGCCATGGCACTCAGTCTGCAAGACCTAATCAAGGCTGTTAATGATAGGAGGTTTTGAAAGTAATTAATTCATAAAGCAGCTATGAGTTACTCACACACAAACTTTCAATCTGCTCCCAAAGTGATAACTCATGAGATGTGTATGGTTATGGGTGGAACAAGGACAGCAATCCATCTAGGACACACCCTTTTATTCTGGCTTTATTTATGCTATGCTAGTCACCACTATCAGCACCTCAGACTGAATGGAAATCAGCACTCTAAATTCATAGCATTTTAACTAAACTAGAGTCTGACTCAGAGAGGGAAAATAAGTGGCCCTTCCTGCCTACACTCTTACCTTATAGTACATACTTACAAACACCTGCACTACACTACAATTCAGTTAAATGCCAAACTGCATATAGAGTGGAAGTTTCACAATCAGATCTCCCATTTAAAAACAAAAAGTTGGAAAGCATGAGGAGGGACTGGGGGAGGGCACCAGATGAACGCCATGGCACTGGGCAAAACACGGTTAACTTTGTGTTGATCCCATGCCATTTTCCTGATCTAAATTCCCCCTGAACCTGTTACATGTTCATTGGGGAAAATCATACAGGCACCATACAGGGCCTTCCACAGTCTCATGTACTTTGGCCTTTAATAAACACTATTATTGATTTTTATTTATTATTCCTGCAAACAAAGGTTAGAAAACATTAATTTAGACTGTGGGTTTGGGAGGAATACTATGCCATGAGGTTGCCAGTAATAGCCCCTGGAGCCTGCTGCGGTGATACGCATCCTCTGTACATATCTACTTAATCTTTAAAATACAATTTAATTAAATGTATCAAAAAAAATTCCCAGAGAGGCGGCACGAGCCGATCTCGTCTGTTTCGTTAGAACAAACAGCTTTAAAAAGAAGACCCCAGGCTTTGTTTTGCCTGTTCTAATTTTCTGGCTAATAAGCTGCAGCTGAGACTCGCTGGATGTATTAATAGACCAATCTCTTCAAGAATGGGGGTGGGGGGAATGAGAGAGAATCTATTTTAGTTCTGAGCCCTTCTGAACATCTTTATAGCATTCTCTCCCTTAGAGCCAGTTTGAGCTCATAGTCATAGGCCTTGGGAGAATTAGAATCTTTCCATACAACAGCCCATGTGCATGCCGAGCAGGTCTTGTGAATCTCTGTTGAAGAATCATGCATAGCAAAGCAGTTGCTTGCCTAGCTCGCCTGACCACTGTTTGGCTCAGCTTACTGCACACTGGCAGGCTTGCTGATCTAACGTATCTACATCCTGGTCTTTGCCTTCAGAACTCAAATGGGCACACATGGAGCTTCTCTCTGTTTTCTTGTCACAACACCTCTATGTGACAAACTAGAAAGAATTGCATTTGATTAGCCCAGGGTCACTAAGTAAGTTTAATAGCTGAGCAGGGATTTCAGCCCAGGCCTCATTAGAGTATGGAATGATCCATGGAAGCTGGGGGGGAAGCTTTATATAAAGCTGTTTTTTGAATCAACCCTCTGTCCGTGGTCCTGACTTAGGGATGGGCATGAACCTCGTCACAAATCTCAATTCATGGCGAAAATTGCCTGGGCTATGGTTTGTGAACTGAGGCTCATGCTCATCCCTATCCATGACCCTCCCATGACCCTCCATGTGTTTTCTGGAGGTTCACAGGGCTCATGATGGGAAGCAGGGGGGAATGAGAGGGATTGCTGAAATGGCTTGCATCCATTTCAGCCTAACAGCGGGGCTGGTGCACCTGTCAGCTGTTAGGCTGAAATAGATGCAAGCCATTTCAGCTATCCCTTTTGCTCCCCCCACCCCCCACTTGGAAGAGAACTCCCCACGGCAGGCAGATCCTGGGGGCAGGAGAAGCCTCCCAGCCAGGTCTGTGTGCAGCCATAAAAGACCTCCCTGCTGCATGCACTTTAAAGTGCCGGTTGGGAGAAGCCTCCCAGCCAGGTTTGTGTGTAGCATCGAGAGACCTCCCCACTCCCTGCAGATTCTGGGGGCAGCTTCATGAAACCAGCAGGTTTGGTGAACGGGAAGACTCATGAAAGTTCATGGTTCATGCAGCCCCACAAACCACGAACCAAGACTAACCTCCATTTTCCTGGGTCATGCCCATCCCTAGTCCTGACTGCACTTGCATGGATTCCAGTTCTACAGAACTGAATAGGTCTTAGGGGCAAAGTAGACTTGATGGCAACAGCAGATCAGTGTACTAGAACTGGATCTCACAGAACACTTCCATTTCCTATACTTTCCCTTAACTATTTCTCCCTCACTGGAAGGGCTGGGGAGAAGCTATTTTTGTGTGTGAATGACAGCACTTAGTAACCCCCTTCCATAATGCATTTTAAACTGCCTCCCATTCCCCCCTGTTCAGCATGATCAGTTTTGGTTCTGCATACTCATTTAAATGACAGGTTATCCACACATCAGAAGCAGAACCCAGGGCCCAATTTTCTCTCAATTGTTGGTTTTATGCTTTCTGCCAGAAACACAGCCATTATGTGTAGGAGCACAATTCATAACTGAGAATCCCATTTGTATATTTTGCCATAAAACTCAGGCACTTTTGATACCCAATTTCGAATCCGCATGTTAAGGGTTGGGATGTAATATCCAAGGAATGCCTGAAGGAAAGCATGGGAGTTGGTGTCATGTGCAATATGGGCGGTCCCCCAAATGATCTGTAAGGGGTAGCACAGGGTGAGTTTTAATACAGTTCCATTTTTGTAGGTAGACCAGATTGGCAGAATTTGGTTCCTGGTGAAGGTTGATTTCACAGTACACTAACCTACAGAAATGAATTTTCAGCTGCAGTAATAGAAATTTCAGGTAGGCAAACTAATAAAGGGTGAAAGAAAACTAGGCATGTCAACAGATTGAAAGTTTTCCTTTAAAGGAAACAAATTTAACTTTGGGGTGTTTAACTGATTAATTTACCAATTAAACCAACATTACTGTTTCTGTAATACACAAAAAAATAAATTGCTCTTAACACAGAACACAAATAATTAGTTACTTTTGAAAAATAAATCACATTCTTAAGCAAATTTGTTGTTGTTCAGTCGCACAGTCGAGTCCGACTCTTCGCGACCCCATGGACCAGATTACGCCAGGCCCTCCTGTCTTCTGCTGTCCTCTGAAGTTTGCTCAATTTCATGTTCGTTGCATCGATGACACTGTCTAACCACCTCATCCTTTGTCGTCCCCTTCTTCTTTGACCTTCAATCTTTCCCAGCATCAGGGTCTTCTCCAGTGAATGCTCCCTTCTCATTTGGTGGCCAAAGTATTTGAGCTTCAGCTTCAGGATCTGGCCTTCCAGGGAACAATCAGGGTTGATTTCTTTTAGGATTGACTGATTTGATCTCCTTGCAGTGCAAGGGACTCTCAAGAGTCTTCTCCAGCACCATAGTTCAAAAGAATCTATTCTTCGGCGCTCGGCCTTCCTTATAGTCCAACTCTCGCAGCCATACATTACTACGGGGAATACCATTGCTTTGACCATGCGGACTTTTGTTGGCAAGGTGATGTCTCTGCTTTTTATCATGCTGTTTAGGTTTGCCATTGCTTTCCTCCCAAGGAGCAGGCGTCTTTTAATTTCATTACATCTGCCGTGATCTGGGATCCCAGGAACGTGAAGTCTGTCACTACTTCTACGACTTCCCCTTCTATTTGCCAAGGAGTGATGGGGCCAGATGCCATGATCTTAGTTTTTTTGATGTTGAGCTTCAAGCCCACTTTTGCGCTCTCCTCTTTCACCCTGAGCAAGAGGCTCTTTAGGTCCTCTTCACTTCCTGCCATCAGAGTGGTATCGTCTGCATATCTGAGGTTATTGATCTTTTCCCCAGCAATCTTAACTCCTGCTTGTGATTCATCCAGGCCAGCATTTCGCATGATGTACTCTGCATATAAATTAAATAAGCAAGGGGACAATATACATCCTTGTCGTACTCCTTTTCCTATGCTAAACCAATCAGTTGTTCCATATCCGGTTCTAACTGTTGCTTCTTGACCCTTATACAGGTTTCTCAGGAGACATGTGAGGTGGTCCGGTACTCCCATCTCTTTAAGAACCTGCCATAATTTATTGTGATCCACACAATCAAAGGCTTTAGCATAGTCAATGAAGCAGAAGTAGATGTTTTTCTGGTACTCTCTTGCTTTCTCCATAATCCAGCAAATGTTGGCAATTTGATCTCTAGTTCCTCTACCTCTTCGAAACCCAGCTTGTACTTCTGGCTGTTCTCTATCCACGTACTGTTGGAGCCTAGCTTGTAGGATTTTGAGCATGACCTTGCTAGCATGTGATCTTAAGCAAATACTCTCTATCAAGAGATGTCTTACAGTGCTATTTAGCTATGGGATAACAGGAACGGAGGTGACAGTGAAGAATGCAGTGCCAGGACCCCCACAGACTCTAGTTTCTCAGCAAGGCGAGCTGCTGTTTCCCCTTTGAGCTTCTGGAATTGGAGAAGGGGTGCATGTGAGAGAGGAAGTATATCTGCAAGATGAAAAAAAAGTTTCATCTCACTATCACCAATTTCTTACTCTCTCTTCTGCAGAAGCCTTGTGGAGAAGGACAAGCTAGAGTGAGGGGAGATGACCTCCTTTCCTAGCACAACCCCATCTTAAGACTGGTGCTCATGTTACTCCAGTAGAATAGGAGCCATTACACCTTGACTCCTTCCTTTACCACCAGAGTAATGTGGGAACCCCAGTTCTACCCCGTATCAAGGTCAATCTTTGAGAAGGAATCCTTAGGAGGAGCTGCTTTTCTAGCATCGTCTTGGGCTTCTCCTGTTTCTTGATGACTTAGAAAGGAGTAGAGCTCCCATACCTCAAGAATAACATGGGTACTGAGACGTGGTCTTCCATTCCATCTGGTTATCATGGGAAAGTGGTGTGAGGGGAAGATCAGAACCTGCCAGGGACAGGAGGATTCTTTCTCTTGGTAATGAAGCCTGGTTTGAATTCACTTTCCTATTGTACTTCCCCAGTGCAAATGTGAGTAGAAAAGAAATAAGTGAATGAGCCAGAATTCCTCCTCTCATTGGTATATTTTAGCGTCTCATTCTTGAGCTGCTTCTTTATTTATTTATTCCTATTTGCTTCATTTATACCTTGCCTTTTCACCCCAATGGGAACACAAAGCAGTTTACACCATTCTCTACTCATTTGTTTTATCATCACAAAACTCACGTGCGGTAGATCATGCTGAGTGTGTGACTGACTAAGGTCACCAGGCAAGCTTCCATGGTAGAGTGGGGATTCAAACCCGGGTCTCCCAGATCCTAGTCTGACTCTTTAACTGCTACACAACACTGACACTTTCAGCGCTTTTCAAGAAAGAAGAAAAGGAACAAAGGAAGTTGCCTTCTGCTGAGCCAGCCCATTGGTTCATCTCACTCAACAGTCTGCACTGACTACCAATGACTCTTCAGGTTCTCAGGCAAAGAAATATCTTTCTTAACATTTGCTAGTTGAGGTCCTTTAACTGGAGTCACTAGGGTGTGAATCTTCAGCCCTTCTGCAAATAAGCAAAGCAGATACTCTATCACTGAGCCATAACCCTTCCTAAGAGACAGATGGGGAGAAGGCAGCTAGGGGGTGTGGAAGCAGACACTATCTCAATTGCTACCAGTTACTGACCATTAGTTTACTGCAATGCCATATGTCCATGCCATTTCAAAAGGAATGCCTCTAATCAGAACTAGACGGAAACCTGTAATTAATACTTGCTGCTTTCCTGATGAATGTGGTGTTCAATTGCAAAAGAATAAATATCTACAGGAATCAAGCCAAAGCGAATAACAATTAAAATATATTCAAGCTTCAAATCAGAAGAGAACATTATTTTAAAGCCTCTATAAACCCAAATCAGAACTGAACAGGAAAACATAATTCAGATGGTAATCTTGGAATAAGATTCCAACTACATTCTGATGGGACATTGGCCTCAAATTGCACTAACTGCCCACTCCTGTTGCATAACCATTGTAAGCATGTCACATCCCCTAGAAGTTTATTTTTTTTTTTTTAATAAATGTCATGTTTCCCTAGAATTCTTTACTTTCAAGGAATCATAAAAAGTGCACAATGAAGCCCTATTGCTTTAAGGTTGCTATCTTCTATACTGAAAACCAAGCAAAACAAAAAGCCTGTAAAATTAGTGCCAACAAGCAAGACTTGAGAATTATGGACTGGAATGCTGTCCTAGTAATCCAGCCCCCTCCCCCCAAATCCTGTTTTGCCATGAGCCAGTGTGGTACAGTGGTTACAGAGATGTACTAGGAAAAGGGATCTGACTAGGTGACCTTGGTAACACAAAAGAGGATGAGGAAAGGAGAACCATGTATGCTGCCCTGAGCTCCTTAAAGGAAGGGCAGGATAAAAACGTAATTGTTGGGGACAGGTGTCAGCAAAGCATGGCAAAAATGTTTGCACACTTGCAGTGAGGAAGCCTTGCCTTCCATCACATTTGACTTTTTAATGTCAACCCTAGATCTGATTGGGTTCCTGGCACCATGACATCCTCACACAAACTTCATGATCCTGAACTGGCTGGATTATGTAGCCAGTTTAGCCTTCTTTCCAACTGGTCAGTGCCAGCTGAGGAGAGGTTTCAGAAGTCTTGTCAGTCTTGTCAGAGGGAGTAGGTCATCATTTGGACTTTGGCTTGGCAATAGCCAGTCAGGAGGAGAGTGTGTGTTGGCCTGAAGGAAACAGACAAGTCACTTGGGAAGTGAAGGGACATAACTCCTTGCCCTTACTGTGTACTAACACATTTGAAGAAAAGTTCAGAAATCAGAACTTAAAAGTCTAAGTGTCAGCCCTAGCTGAATTCTGTTTATTCACAGTCGCAGAACTTAGGTTTGACATAAGAGACTGGACAGTAGGTTGAAAACTACCAGTCTGGCCAAACAGAAAAGGATTATTGCTCATAGAAAGAGGAGGATATATCTTACCCAGTTATTCAGACAGTTCAACTCAGAAGGTACCCCTGGTTTGTGTGAAAAGGGAAATGGTCTTAGACTCCTCAAGAGTAAAAATGGGAAAGTTATAATCCCACAAGGACAGTATTTAAATACAGGAAGAAAGTACTAACTTCTAGGAAACTAAGAAGGCTTTATGAAACTTTATAAAGACACATTGCTGCTGAAAGAAATCTCTAAGACAAACCTCTCACAGTTAAGAAATAAGTCTCTAAGAACATAAGCTTCAGCTATACTCTGTTGCCTGTTTAAAACATTATATACTAGGGAGCAAAGCCCGTTGTGGTGGAAGACAACGGGCCCTAGAAAGGAAGGGAGGGAGGTGGAAGGGAGAGAGGGTTGGAGAAAGGAAGGAAGGAAGGAAGGAAGGAAGGAAGGAAGGAAGGAAGGAAGGAAGGAAGGAAGGAAGGAAGGAAGGAAGGAAGGAAGGAAGGAAGGAAGGAATAGGGGGAATAGAAGGCCCAGGGGATGGCATGTGGGGGACGGAAAAGGGGTTCTCTAGGCCTAGTGCCCCAAAGAAGGCCCAGGGGATGGCGTGTGGGGGACGGAAAAGGGCTTCTCTGGGCCTAGTCCACTCATAGAAGGCCCAGGGGATGGTGGGGGGGCGGAAAAGGCCCCCACACCCCATTCCCTGGGCCTTCTATGGGGCAGTAGGCCCAGAGAAGGCCTTTTCCGCCCCCACACGCCATCCCCTGGACCTTCTATGGGGCACTAGCTCAGAGAAGGCCTTTTCCACCCCCACACGCCACCCCCTGGGCCTTTTATGGGGGCACTAGGTCCAGAGAAGGCCTTTTCCGCCCCCCACACGTCATCCCCTGGGCCTTCTATGGGGGCAGTAGGCCCAGCGAAGGCCTTTTCCATCCCCCACACGCCATCCCCTGGACCTTCTATGGGGGCAGTAGGCCCAGAGAAGGCCTTTTCCACCCCCACACGCCACCCCCTGGGCCTTTTATGGGGGCACTAGGTCCAGAGAAGGCCTTTTCCGCCCCCCACACGTCATCCCCTGGGCCTTCTATGGGGGCAGTAGGCCCAGAGAAGGCCTTTTCCATCCCCCACACACCATCCCCTGGACCTTCTATGGGGGCACTAGGCCCAGAGAAGGCCTTTTCCGTCCCCCACACGCCATCCCCTGGGCCTTCTATGGGGGCAGTAGGCCCAGAGAAGGCATTTTCTGTCCCCCACACACCATCCCCTGGGCCTTCTATGGGGGCAGTAGGCCCAGAGAAGTCCTTTTCCCCCACACACTGCCTACTGCCCCCATAGAAGGCCCAGGGGATGATGTGTTGGGGACAGAAAAGGCCTTCTCTGGGCCCAGAGATGCCCTTTACTGCCCCTCTTCCCTTCCTTTCCCCCTTTTCCTTTCTTCCTCTCTCCTTTCTTTCACTCTTCCCCCTATTCCTTCCTTCCTTCCTTTCTCCAACCCTCTCTTCCTTCCACCTCCCTCCCTTCCTTTCTAGGGCCCGTTGTCTTCCACCACAATGGGCTTTGCTCCCTAGTAATTCTATAATTCAAATACTCAACTAAGAGGCTGCTTGGTCAGTGTGTGGAACAATGTTTTGGCGGGAAGATCTGCCTAACAGAGAAGAAGCAGGGGTCTGTCATAGGGGGGCTGTGACAGACTGCACTTCAAAATGTTACAACTGCTGTTTAAATATGTGAAGGACTGTGAAAGGTTAATGCCTCACTGAGCTAGAATGTCTTGAGTGACAGGTGGCTGAAAGGGATTTGATTGGTTAGTGTCAGTTGAGCAGAAAGACTTGCTGAGGAGAACTGGGAGTTTAACTCTGACTGAGGACTGGGAAGGTTGGCAAGGAGGAGTGGGAGGATCAGTGAAGACCCCCATTTGGACCAGGAAACAGGACAGATCTTCTAATTGGAGAAGTGATTCCCTGCCCCAGTTGATAAGGGAGATAGTTCTAAAGAGTGGAGTGATCCTTGGTGTGTTTAGAGAAGGAATTTGGCCTTCTGAAACCTGAAGAGTCAGATAAACTCAAGAAAGTATACTGGAGTGTTTAGAAAACACTGAAACAAAAGCCTCTCATCTCAAAGATTCTAAGACTGTGTGAAAAACTTAAAAGTCTAACTTGCTGGAAACATATGAACTGGAGTTTGTGATTATATCAAGTTACCTCTGAGTTATATTTGATTTACCTCAGATATTTTAGCCCTGATTTCCCCTGACCTTTCCCCTCTACATTGAATAAAATATTTTGTTTATTTTTGAACATTCTAAAGCCTCTTTTGTGCCATTTTCAGAAGTTTAAATTAAGAGGATGAACTTGTCTCTTCCCTCACATTCTTGGGTGGAGCCAACCTCAGAATATCATACTGTGACAGGCTGGGACAGCCATAGTTCTTCAGGAAAGAAGAAAATAGATAAAGGGGCTGTTTGGTCAGAAAGGAAGAGAAAAATGGAGGGAAAATCCTGTGTCTGAGGGAGGGAAGAGGGCAAGGTCACCATAGGCAGGGCCGGCTCGAGGTGGTTCTGTGCCCTAGGTGGGCGCAGATACCAACCTTCCAGTGGGGCCGGGAGGGGGAGGATGGGCGAGTTGTGCTGCCACCGCCTCCTGTGCCCCGGCTGGCCAGCCGGGCATTCTTGGCCGGCGGCGGCAGCATTTCCCTGCGCTGGCCACTGCCTCCTCCTCCTGTGCTGCGCTGTTGCCGCCTCCTCCTCCTGTGCCCCAGCTGCGTGGCCGGGCATTCTCTGGCGGCAGTGGCCTCCTGAACCCCAGCTGGCCACTGCCTCCTCCTCCACCCAAGGGGGAGGGCAGGCGAGCTGTGGCTAAGCCGGGCCTCACTGAGGCAGCTGGGATTGGGGGCGGGTGCATCTATGACCAGTGTGGAGGCTGCCGGTGCTGGGCTGGGTGCTGCTGGGGGCGGTGGCTGGGCGGACTCCGACTACGTGGGCAGGCTCCAGTCCCAGGTCCACCATGCTGGTGCGGCGTGGAGAAAGCCTGCCGGGCTTCAGGCTGCTCATGCTGGAGGCCCGGCCAATGCTGTAGGGCTTGCTGGGCGCTGGCACCCGCCTGACCGTGACTGAACTGCAGAGCGGCAGCGGAGAAAGAAGGAGCCTTCACTGCCCCCTCCACCTCTGGTGTCCGGCTGGGCACGCCTCGGCAAGCAGTGGGTGAGGGCGAAGCGGAGGCCCCCTGTGCTCTGGGATGCTGAGGACGGCATGTGGGCCGCGACTCTCTGGGTGAGCCGTGGCTGCTTGCACAGCTTGGGCCTCTTCCACGGGGAATGGGTGTCAGTGAGCAGGAAGACTGCAGAGAAGCAAGACAGCTCCCCGGAGGATCATGGGCCTCACTTGGCCACCTGAGTGGGGAGAGGGAGGGCGGGCGAGTTGCACCACCGCCGCCTCCGCCTGTGCCCCAACTGCCCGGCCAGGCATTCTCTGGCAGCAGCGTGTCCCTGCATGCCGGCTGGCTGCCGCCTCCTCCTCCTCCACCCGAGGGGCGACAGGGAGGGCAGGCGAGCTGTTCTGCTGCCGCCCCGGCCGGGGCAGTTTGGCACCCCTGAGGGCTGGTGCACCCTAGGTGAGCTGGCCCTGACCATAGGCTTTTTTGCCATGATTTTCCCCTTTATTGGGATGCTTCTAACTTGATAATAAGCTCATTTTGAATGGGATCCCATGGACTGCTTTGTTATGATTTCAGATAGCCTTCAGATTTCAATTAGCATTGCATATATGCAATTGAATTCTTATTGATTACTTAATTCAAGGCACACTTTAGAGTGACAACATTTACATCTTTCAATGCAGTCTTCTCATTTTGCAAAATGATCATGTGTCATTTTCCCTCTGGTTCAAACTGGCTAAGGAGTTGTTCAATTGGTAACCAACCAGTAAATGGCCTAAAGTAGAATAGTTTTAGGGTCAAGCAAGACATTAGCATGGATTACATGACCATGTTCTCTACACACTTCACTCCACCCAAAATACAGCTTGCTTCCTCTACTGCTAGCACTACTGCTGTGCAATATCAATGGCTTTCAGTGAGTCTCATGCAAACAAAAGTACAAGTGGCACAGGAACCATCCTGTGTCGCCATTGAAGCAAACCATGTGTGGAACACAGTCATAGGTTCCAAGCCATTATGTGGGAGATCCATGACTGGATCTCCAGATCTTCTGGGAGTGGGATTTGGTTCAGAGAGGAGGTGGCACTGGAGGGGGACAGGTTTTTTTTTTTTTTTTTACATTTTATTATAGGATATGTTTCACATAGTTAAAATTCCATCTTATAGATATCACATACCTTTTTTCGATTCTCCCCACTCCCCCCAGTACAAGGCTTCCCGCAATGCTCTTACCCCCTTATAAACTCTATTATCTAATTACCATTCACAAAATATGTCATTTCCATTATCAAATTAGGTAACATTTTAACAATCTTATCGTTCTTTTTCTTATTTTCTCCTTAATAACTATCAAAGCAAATCAATCTATTTTTAACATCCCAATTTTTCTCAAGATAGTCTTTAAAATCTTTCCATTCTTCAAAAAATGCTTCATCTTCTTCGTTATTAAGCTTTCTTGTCATTTTGTCCATTTCAGCCATAAAAAGCATCTTCTTAATCCATTCCCATGTTTCAGGAATCTTTTCTTGTTTCCAGAATTGTGCATAAGTCATTCTAGCTGTTGTGACCAAGTACCATAACAATGTTCTCTTGGTTACATTTAATTCTTCCAGTTTAAGACCTAACAACAAGATTTGTGGATCTTTCTTAAAAGTACATTTCAAAATCTTCTGTATTTCATTTTGAATCTCTGACCAATAACTCATGGCTTTATCACAAGTCCACCACATATGGTAAAATGAGCCCTCCTTCTTTCTACATTTCCAACATTTGCTAGACATACTCTCATTTATATTAGCAATTTTCTTTGGAGTCATATACCATCTATACATCATTTTATAACAATTCTCTTTAACATTAACACAAGTTGAAATTTTCATTGACTTTTTCCACAGACATTCCCATGATGCCATAGTTATTTCATTATTTACATTTACCGCCCATTTTATCATTTGTTCTTTTACAATTTCATCTTCTGTATACCACTTCAGTAAAACCTTATATATTTTTGAGATCATTTTTTTTCCCTTTTCCACCCATATAGTTTCAATTTCATTATTCTTTGCCCTAAAGCCATATTTTCTCTTATCAGTTTTAAACAAATCATAGATCTGTCTATAATTCAACCAATCATAGTCAAATTCCACATCATCTCTGTCTCTCATAACAAAACTTTTCCCATCAGATTTTAAAAGATTTCTGTACGGTAACCAGTCTAATCCTTCATGTCTCGAATATGGTTTGATCACTTCTGCCGGCACTATCCAAAGTGGTCGTTCTTCATAAAAGAATTTTTTGTATCTCATCCTTGTCTCAAACAGTGATCGCCTAATAAAGTGGTGTTTAACAAATTTGTCGATTTTTGATTTTTTGTACCATAAATATGCATGCCATCCAAACTTGTTATCATGACCTTCTAACACCAACAACTTCATATTTTCAAGGTTAATCCATTGTTCTATCCACGTTAAGCAGATAGCATCGTAATAAAGTCTAAGATTTGGTAGTTGAAGTCCTCCTCTTTCCTTAGCGTCACATAAAATTTTCATTTTAATTCTTGGTTTTCTTCCTGCCCACACAAATTTTGATATTTCTTTCTGCCATCCGTCCAGTATCTTACTTTGTCATAGTATTGGGATAGTCTGAAACAAAAACATTAACTGAGGCAAAATATTCATTTTGACTGTTGCAATCCTTCCCATTAGTGATAAATTCAAAGTGTCCCATTTTTTCATATCTTGTTGAATCTTATACCAAATTTTTTCATAATTATTTTTAAATAGATCTATATTTTTCATAGTCAATTCAATCCCTAGATATTTTGTCTTTGTAACCACTTCACACTGGATTTTCTCCTGAAGTTCCATTTGCTTCTGTTTTGTCATATTTTTACACATCACCTTTGTTTTACTTTTATTAACATAAAAACCGGCCAAGTCTCCAAAATCTTAAATTTTTTGCATCAGTCGTGGTATATTCTCTATTGGATCTTGAATCATAAACATTACATCATCCGCAAAGGCTCTATATTTATATGTAAAGCCTCTCGTTGTCAGTCCTTTAATATTCTTGTCTTCTTTTATTTTCCCCAATAATACTTCCAATATCCAAATAAACAATAGTGGAGATAGGGGGCAGCCTTGTCTGGTCCCTTTTCGCACTTTAAAATATTCCGTTTTTTCTTTATTTATGTTCAATGCCGCTTTTTGGTCCGAATAAATTGCAGTAATCATGTTTAAAAAAGATTGACCTATTTCCATTTTCTCTATCACTTGCAGCATAAAGTCCCAGTTCAAATTATCAAAAGCTTTTTCTGCATCCAAAAAGAGAAATCCAACTTCTTTTTCGGGGTGTTTATCACAATATTCAATTGCATCTATCACCACTCTTAAATTGTCTCTGATTTGTCTATTCGGTAGAAAACCGGCTTGTTCTTCTGTTAAAACATCTTTCAAATAATTTTTCAACCTTTCAGAAATTACTTTAGCAAACAATTTGTAGTCATTATTCAGGAGGGATATTGGTCTATAGTTCTTCACATTATTTAAGTCTAAACCTTCTTTGGGTATAAGCGAGATATTTGCTTCTTTCCATGACTCTGGAATCCGTTTTGTCTCTCTTATTTCATTTGCCAAAAGTACAAAAATTGGGGTTAGCTCATTCTTTAATTTTTTGTAAAATTTTGCAGTAAATCCATCTGGACCTGGAGCTTTCCCCAATTTTGCTTCTTCTATCGCACTGACAATTTCTTCATTTTTAATTGGACCATTAAGCACTTCTTTCATTTGTTGTCCCAATGTTGGTACTTCAATACTCTCCAAATATTTCTTAAGTTTCTGTGAATCAATACATTTCTTTTGAAACAGTTTGACATAGAAATTGAAAAAGACTCTCTTTAAGCCATTCAAGTCCACAATATCCTTTCCGTCTTCTATTATTTTGTTTATAAAATTTCTTTCACGTCTATTTTTCAGTTGCCATGCTAAAAACTTTCCAGGTTTATTAGCACCCTCAAACGATTTCTGCTGTAACTTCTTTAAATTCCAATACAATTCTCGATTTGACAATACATTTAGCTGGTCTTGTAACATGTGAATTTCCCTTATAATCTTTTTCTTCCCTGGCTTTTTCTTTAACTCTTTTTCTTTCTGTCAGATCTTTTCCTGTAAATCATTTTGTTGTTGCAGTCTTTGCTTTCTATCTTTAGTGTTTAATGAAATAAGCAGTCCCCTTATGACCGCTTTATATGCATCCCACACAATTTGTAATTCCATATCTTTGTTCAAATTTGTTTCAAAAAAGTTCTGTGTTTCCCTACGCAATGTCTCATTAACTGTTTTTCTGTCTAATAAGTCCTCATTAATTTCCCAGTATAATTGTTTGGGCTTTTCTCTCGACATCCAAAGTAAGGGGCTGTGGTCAGAATGGAGGGGGACAGGTTTAATTCTTTCTGCAGGCAACATTTTCCTAAAAAGTGCCTCCAATCTGCTGTTAGCTGTGACAGGGAAAGAAGGTGGCTACAACACTGGTATCTTCCCTGACCCAGCTAGCCCAGGTGAGCCCAATCTCATCAGATTTCAGAAGCTAAGCAAGTCCACTCTGGCTAGTATTTGGATGGGAGACCACCAAGGGAGAGCATCAGGGTCATGACATGGAGGCAGGCAATGGCAAAACCATCTCTAAACATCTTTGCCTTGAAAACCCCATAGGGGCGCTATAAGTCAGCTGTGACTTGATGGCACTTTCCACCACCATCTTCCAGGGAGTCGGGAGTTGCGGTTATGAATCTCTCATATAACTTGGAGTGTTCATTACAGAGAACTGGTCATATAGGAGATTCATGTTAAGCAGAGCAGTGTGTATAACTTATGATAAGCAGGAGTTTTCCCACATTCAGCACAACACATTTAGTGCAAAGTTTAAACAAAGTAATGGTGTGTTAATCCAGATCCGCACATCATAAAGTCTAGAATGAGAAAGAGAACACACGGGCATCTTCTAGCAACCTCTGCATTTCTCTCTCAAAAATGAAAAGTGCAGAAAAGAATCTGGAACCATCTGGGAGCAATGGGAAAACAGAGAATAGCAGTTATCACAGGTCAGCAGTGGCAAGTGGGGGAGGAGGAGGTGTTGGAGTGGTAGAGAAGGAGAGTCATATAAGACTATCCCTGCCAAGTTATCAATCGTGTTGGTATTAAGAAAAATTACTTTGCATTGTTTTACTTGTGACATTAGCCACTACAATCATCCATTAACTCAGGCTTTCCTTGGTATGGAGCAGACTTCAGACTTGTTGATAATTTGGTTGCCCTTTATCTGTTGCACAGAAGGAAATGGCAGGGGCATCAGCATACCTCTAAGATTCTAAGGAATATGCACAACTTAATCTGAGCATACAATGCAGTCTTAAATTGACTCTGATTCAAAATGATTTAAGGAAATGACATTTTGTTTTATGTCCTTGGTTCAGATGGGTCAGGAAATTGTCTTAAAGGACATGATTTTTTTATCCTTTGACACTATCATTAAAAAAACCCTATTCATGAAGAAATTGAGATGCAATCATTATAAACTTTCCAAAAATGATGAACTACTCAGAGTACACTCAGTTGCTGAAACACTGTTAACTCCTGAAGCTTTTTCTGGGATAGGAGTACAAAAGAGAACATGAGCAAGGCCTGCTACAACCACAGCATCCCAGCATGCTCACTTATTTTGCCATTTCCTTCCTCCCCTCCCCTTCATTGTCACTTGGCCATGAAACCCTTACCTTCTCTCTGCCTGTTGCGTAAACATTTCACCTTAGGTAGC
>JAPDNY010000001.1:84319654-84335480 GCA_029375565.1 Gekko gecko | reverse complement strand
CAGAACATGCCTTTGATGTTTCTCACTGAATCCATTGTTTTATGTTCCCTACCCCGCTTTGCGCTTGCGTAGCTATGCAGGCAGAAACGTGGGAGCTTCTTCCCTGCCGCTTTTCCTTATCACGGTGGCCTTGAATGTAGGCTTTGGACTATTCTTGTTTCGCTGAGAATTTTCCAGTCCTGGGAAGGCAAGGGGAGGGGGAGTAGTCTCCCGCTCATGAAGTATTTCTCCCGCCGGGAGTTCCCGCGCGAGTGCTCAAGTTTTATTTGCTAGGCGCTTCATTGCATCACACTATAAGTTAGCTTGCTTTGCTTCGCCCCCATTCCTGACAATGACCTCCTACTGTGGGTTTTAGCAAGATAATCCAATAAACCTTTCTTGGTGCAAGAATGACTGGATCTACTTGATTTCAAACCTGACAGAAATTGTCAGGAATCACATCATTCCCCCCACCGTCAGTTTCCGCCGTCTACCACGATGAGCGGAGCTGGGAGGGGAGCCACAGGCGCAGTCCCTGTAACTACTACTTCGGGAGCCTCGGGCGCAGCTCCAGCGACTACTACTTCGGGAGCCACGGGCGCAGTTCCAGTGACTACTACTTCGGGAGCCACGGTCCCAGTCACTACCGTGGCAGCTCCAGTGGTCACTGTCCCGACCACCACTGTTGTTCCGGTGACTACAACTACAGTTTTGGCAGCACCAACACCACAATCAGCAGCCGGGTTGGTTACCCTGCCATCGATCGGCACAATGGGTGCTCCGTACACTCTCCCACTCTACAGCCCGGCCGGGCCAATACAGAGTCAAGGAGGAGCGGTTCCACGAACCTATGTGCCGGGAGCCCCAACACCCTGGGATAAAGGGGTGACCTATCGCAGATCCCGCGATTGGACTAAGAACCTGTTGGATACTACCCAGACAACCTGGACTATGCCGGGAAGCCAGAGCCGGGACAGCCTTTTGGATCCCAGAGGTAGTTTCGGACTTCCCCAAGGGAGGTTGTCTCGAGGATCTCCCAGAACTGGGTCCGGTTCAGATACCGATGCCCGCATGGACTCTATTCAAGAGGATACCCGACGGCTGGTAAGGGACATGAGCAAACTAATGCAATCCCTACCACAGATGATGGACCAAGCAATTCGAGCTCACCCGCTGACGCAACCTAGACCGGTACCAGCCCCGGCACCACCGTTGCTACCGGGACGGCCGCCTCCTGCTCCCCCGGGCCCGGGGCCGGGCCAACCAGCACCACCGGGTCGAGGGCCGGGCCAGCCAGTTCCCCGGGGCCAGGGCTGGGCCAGCCAGCACCAGTCCCACCTCCACTGGTCGTCCCAGCACCAGGACCCGGGCCAGGGCAACCAGGACCTATCCAGCCGCCAGCTTTACCTCTGCCTCAACTCCCTGCTCCAGCACCCCTCATGCAGCCAGTTCCAGTACCAGTCATGGCGCCGGCCCCCCCAGTAATCCGCCCCCAAGGACATGCTTGAGATCACATTTGATGGAGATCCAGAGACTGTGTCATTTTTCATATTGCAAGTAGGGAAATTTGTGCAAAGATGGGGCTATGTATTCCCAGACGAAGAGCAACAGGTGGAGTTTATCGCATCCAGGTTCCGGGAGAGTGCTACTAGTTGGTATGTAGCCCTTCATGATCTGGAGGCAGCGGAGTTGGGGAATGTAGATGACTTCATGTGGGCCTTGAGAAACCGTTTCGAGGACCCGAGGGCGGCCCAAAAAGCTGAAGCCTTCCTTCGCACGTTCAGACAAGGCAAACTCTCAGTGCGGGAGTATTCAAGGGAGTTTCAAAGGCACGCCGTGAAAATTCGAGACTGGACCGATGCAGTCTTGGCCCAACAATATCGAATGGGATTAGCCGTAGACGTCCGCAATAATGTCCTCAGCTCTCAGCAACCTCGCACCCTCCAGGGTTGGATGGAGGAAGCCGAAAAGGCGGAAAGTCACTTACGTATGATGAAACTGGATCTATCTTTGGGTAACAACCGTCCGAGTCTTGCGGCAGGCCAAGCCAGACCCAAACCAACGTCCACCCCAAGTGGAATGAGAGATCAGCGCATGCGACAGGGCCTCTGCCTGCGGTGTGGGGAGAAGGGGCACTTCGCTGCATCCTGCCCGAAAGGGGATCCCAATAGAGCTCTACCACAAGAGGAGCCCAGAAGGTGGACAACCCCTACCCCAAGGAAAGGTACAGCGAAACCACGCAATACACGGGCTCTTTTTGCTAGCCCCGACCAAGCGGATACCATGATGCTGGAGGAGGAGAGTGAGATGCAGGGAAACGAAATGGTCCTGTTTGTGAATGGCGCTACACAGCAGGACCCAGCACCTGAGGCGCCTAAACTGGTGAGCAATTACCCCTCTCTCTTCTTTGTGACTGTTCTGGTGATGAACCCAGCAGTGATGACCCATATTCGGGTTTGAGCCCTCATTGACTCAGGGTGCGGGAGGGACCGTATAAACCCGTCTATGGTTATGGGGTTGGAGGCAGCCGTGGTCCACTTGAAAGACCCAATAACTTTCACGCAAATGGATGGGTCTCCAATGAAGGAACCGTGCCGATTTGAGACTGTTCCTTTAAGAATAGGCATTGGTGACCACTGGGAGCTACGCTCGTTTGTAATAGCCCCGCAAGCCCAGTTTCCCTTAGTGTTGGGTAGCCCTTGGTTACATGGACATAATCCTTACATTCTATGGGAAGAAGGGAATGTACAATTTATCTCCCCGAAATGTACAGAACACCAATGGGACCCAGGGTGGGGAAATCCCCCATGCAATGAACCTCCACGAGCTTGTTTAGCCACGGAGGACCTTAACCGCATCCCTAAGGATTACCGGTATGTAACCAGGGTTTTTGAGGAGGAGGAAGCTGATGAACTACCCCCTCACCGTAACTCCGACTGTGCGACTGAAATTCTTCCGGGCCAGAAATTACCAAAAGGGAAAATTTACGCCATGAGTCCAAGTGAAAAGGAAGAACTACGCCGCTTTATTGATAAGAATCTGGCCCGTGGATTTATTAGACCAGCATCATCCCCTTTTGCAGCACCTGTATTGTTTTGTAAAAAGAAAGATGGGGGGCTCAGACTCTGCACGGATTACCGGGGACTGAACGCAGTGTCTGCGACTAATGCCTACCCAATGCCCCTCATCAAAGACTTACTGGCAGAAGTGGCTAAGGGGAAAGTGTTTTCTAAACTGGATTTACAAGATGCCTATTTTCGGGTTCGTATCAGAGAGGGGGATGAATACAAGACTGCATTTAATACCCCGCTGGGGCAATTTGAATATCGGGTTATGCCCTTCGGTTTACAGGGGGCACCAGGGGTCTTCATGAACTTAATCAATGAAGTGTTACACCCCTATTTATTCAAGGGGGTGGTTGTTTATTTGGATGATATCTTGGTCTATACCCCGGATCAAGAATCCCACACTACCCTTATGCGAAAAGTATTGGAAAAGCTATTAGAACACAAACTGTTTGTCAAACTGTCAAAATGTGAATTTCACCAGGAGTGCATTGACTTTTTGGGGTACCGCATATCCTCCGCGGGGTTGGAAATGGACCCAAAAAAGGTCCAGGATGTATTGATGTGGGAGCCCCCAAAACCAGGCGACAGCTCCAAAGTTTCCTCGGTTTCGCCAATTTTTACCGTCAATTCCTGCCACACTTTGCCCAAGTAGCCCTTCCCCTCACGGAACTGCTAAAGACTAAGGGGAGGGGATCTAAGGCTTCGGTGCCAGGGGCCCCTTTGAACTGGACCCCTCAGTGTCAGGAAGCGTTTGAACAACTAAAACAGTTATTCACATCTGAACCCATACTAGCACACCCCGATGAGACAAAAAAGTTTGTGGTCCAAGTGGACGCGTCGGATACTGCTATGGGTGGGGTGATTTTGCAAGAGAATGTTCAGGGGCAACTACAACCCCTTGCTTATGTATCAAAAAAATTCAATGATACAGAGAGATTTTGGCCCATTTGGGATAAAGAAGCTGCGTCTATACGTTTAGCATTGATCACCTGGAGACACTGGTTAGAGGGGTCCCAAGTACCTTTTGAAATCTGGACTGATCACAAAAATCTTGAGGTACTGCGAAAACCCCGGAATCTAAATGCAAAACAATTCCGGTGGGCTGAGTTTTTCTCCAAATTTCAATTCACCCTTCACCATTTCCCAGGTAAAGCCAATCATCTGGCAGACGCTCTCTCCCGCCTTCCCCAACACCTCTGTAAGAGGACCGAAATACGAGAGTCTATGTTCACCCCTGAACAATTGGTTGGTGCAGTTGTAACCCGTAAAACCAAACGAGCACAATTGAATCCCATCCAGGCATTAACCTGGGAAAAACAATTTGTCAATGACATCACCACACAGGAAACAAGTGAGTTACAAGCCAGGGAGGATGTGAAATGTGGTCCGAACGGCTGCTGGTACAGGGGAAATAAAATTTTTGTCCCTGAAGCTACCCGATCCCAAATGTTGCAGACAGTCCATGACTCAAAATCTGCGGGGCACTTTGGATATGTAAAATCCTTACGACTGCTGCAACGTGGCTTCTGGTGGCCCCGAATGAAACAGGATTTATCCCTCTATATACAATCCTGTCCGACGTGCAATCGTTGCAAAGCCAGACCGGGAAAACCTCCAGGTCTTTTACAGCCTCTACCCACCCCGAGCCGACCCTGGGAAGTAATCTCTATGGACTTTATCACAGATCTTCCCCCTCTAGACATATGACGGTCATTTGGGTGGTAGTGGATTTATTCTCTAAGCAAGCTCACTTTATACCATTCCCCAGTCTGCCAACAGCCAAAGTCTTGGCCAAAGCCTTCCTCCAACACATTGCCAGGCTACATACTTTACCACTCAAGATAATCTCCGACAGGGGGTTCAATTTGTTTCCAAGTTGTGGTCAGAGTTAATGACTCTAATGGGTATTGAACGTGCTCTCAGTACTGCCTATCACCCTGAAACAGACGGGCAAACGGAGAGAGTAAACCAGACTTTAGAACAATACCTGAGATGTTTTTCTAACTATCAACAAGACAATTGGGTAGATTTATTGCCACTGGCGGAGTTTGCGTACAACAACTCATGGCACGCTTCAACGAAGATGTCACCCTTCAAAGCTGCCATGGGTTATGACAGCCCCCTCTTCCATTCTTGAAGCCCGGTGAAACTGTTGGGAAAGCCTCAGCATGGTGTAAAACTTTCCGGGACTCTTGGCCCCTAATTGTTGAGACATTGAATGAGGCCAAGGCACAGTACAAAAAACAGGCAGACAAAAAGAGGGCAGGTGGCTGGAAACTGCAACCGGGAGACTCGGTCTATCTGTCAACCAAGAACCTAAGGCTAGCGCAACAGTCCCGGAAACTTGCTTGGAAATATATTGGTCCTTTCAAAGTGTTGAGATGTATAAATCAAGTAACTGTACAACTAGATTTGCCTAAATCTCTTAAAGCAATACATCCAATTTTCCATTACAGCCTCCTCAAACCTGCGTTACCCCCGACTAAATGGCAAGCTGAGCTTCCGGCACCTCCCCCCCCTTTGATGGTTGACGATGAGGAGCACTACGAAATTGCTGACATTTTGGACTCTAAGATTCTCCGTGGACAACTCCTGTACCTTATTCAATGGGTACACTTTGGGCCCCAACACAGGGAGTGGGTGAAAGTATCTGATATCAATGCACCTGATCACCTGAAAGAATTTCACACTAGATACCCTAATAAACCTGGGGGGCCCTCATTCTCTCCTTCCTGAGTGGTGGGTGGGTGGTATTTTTGGGAAGGGCAGAATGTCAGAACATGCCTTTGATGTTTCTCACTGAATCCATTGTTTTATGTTCCCTACCCCGCTTTGCGCTTGCGTAGCTATGCAGGCAGAAACGTGGGAGCTTCTTCCCTGCCGCTTTTCCTTATCACGGTGGCCTTGAATGTAGGCTTTGGACTATTCTTGTTTCGCTGAGAATTTTCCAGTCCTGGGAAGGCAAGGGGAGGGGGAGTAGTCTCCCGCTCATGAAGTATTTCTCCCGCCGGGAGTTCCCGCGCGAGTGCTCAAGTTTTATTTGCTAGGCGCTTCATTGCATCACACTATAAGTTAGCTTGCTTTGCTTCGCCCCCATTCCTGACAATGACCTCCTACTGTGGGTTTTAGCAAGATAATCCAATAAACCTTTCTTGGTGCAAGAATGACTGGATCTACTTGATTTCAAACCTGACAACTTTTTGGTTCAAGTTGTGTCATCTGTTTGAGAAATTCAGGTGATTATATGAAATGCAGATTTTATTTTTCCATGTACTTTCCCCTAGATTGCGGTTTGGATCATTTTTCTTCCCTTCCAATACTTGTTCTAACAGTGACATACAGAAAAAAGTTAATGAGAACTGTAGAACCTGCCAGATATTTTCATCTGGAAAGGAACCCAAAGATGTAATTCCTACTGCTTGCTCAAGAGGCTTCTTTGTTGCACTAATAGGATATTGTCTTCTATACAAATCCTAAATTCTTGAATTAAGTATTCCAGCATAGGATGTTGTTCAATGTTCTTCTTGCTCCAATAGAGCAGTTATGTGGACGGAATGATTTCTGTCCATGGAGTGTAACTGTGATAATTGGTAGGCAGATGGTGGTGGGAGGGGCTGACAGCTAGAGAGACTGACCACCTCTGAGGAGACAGCAAGGAGAAAAGCCTCGTCAAACCAGATAGAAATGACTTTACAGCCAGATATGTTAGCACCTTTCTATTGGACAAAGTAGGCTTGGTGGGCTTTGGGGGTCTGAAACCTAGGGCCCAGGTTGGTTAATGCCTTTTTTGACACACCTGGGTGGGATACCTGTGTGTGTGAACATAAGAACATAAGAGAAGCCAATGTTGAATAAGGCCAACAGCCCATCCAGTCCAACACTCTGTCACACAGTGGCCAAAAATACCAGGTGCCATCAAGAGGTCCACCAGTGTGTGCAGAATTGTGGGAGAAGCTGTGCTGAAGGATCAGCAAAGCACTCCATACATACAACCATCTGTAAACCTCTGGCAGGGAGGGGCACATCTGTGCATATTCTCAGGATTTGTAAGTCTCAACAGTCTATGTTTTTTTTATTTTCTTAGACTGCATTTTTAGACCCGGAACTATAATTTCCTATAGAGTCGTGTAATGTAGAAATACAGTTGCTTTTTAGTTAAGATGCTTTGCCTTTATTCCTACTCATATGCCTCAGACTGCTTGCAATGTTACAAAACAACTCCTGGGACACCTCTGGTCAGCAACCAGGAGCAGGTAAAGTCACAGGGACAAATCCAGAGGTGGGGGCAGTGCTATCCCAAGGAGAACTTCAAAACCCGCCAAGGGAATTGGAGAGAAAAAGAAATGGCTTCTGGCCCAGGTTCCAAGCAGGGCTGTGTTTCACCTGCCTCCTCACTGGCCACATGCTGCAGGGTGGAGTGACAGTATCCCATTGGAGTGCTGGGCAGGAAACCATCACATAGATGTTTCTGACTTCTCCCTTTTGCTGCAGCCCAAATTGCTTCCCCCAGTGCTGCCCAGGAACAGCACTGGGAGGACATTTTGGGTGGCAGTGGGAGAAGGAAGTGAGAAAGTCTTGCTCAAGAGGTAGAAATCCTTCACCTCATTAGATATTACCCACAGCCTAAATCCCACATGACTAAGACTATGTAAACCAGTTTGGTGTAGTGGGTAAGTGCACGGATTCTAATCTGGGAGAACCAGGTTTGATTCCCCACTCCTCCACTTGTACCTGCTGGATGACCTTGGGCAAGCCATAGTTCTGGCACAGCTGATAATGAAAAAGAGCAGTTTCTGTCAGAGCTCTCTCAGCCCCACCTACCTTACAGGGTGTCTGTTGTGGGGAGGGGAAGGAGTTTGTAAGCCACTCTGAGACTCCTTTGGTTAGTGAAGGGTGGAGTATAAATCCAATCTCTTCTTCAAATTTTAGGATGTTTTAACTTGTAACAGCCAATGGCCACATACAATAAACTTGACTGACTAAGTAGATATGCACAGAATTGCTCTGCATGATCCATGGGGGAAAAACCATAAATTTGAATACTCCTATGAGTATCAGTGAGTGAGGCTCATGTGTCTTTATATCATATATACAAAAGAAGCAGCATACCCTCTGGTTTGTTAGCGCCACTCCCCTCCCACATCCAAGGAGAAAGAGCATTAGTGCCTCATGCATTGTTCTGTACTAATGCAACATTACAGTGTGGAAGAAGTCTCTTGAAGGTGGTAATATTTTCTAAATGAAGCTGCCTGATCCACTAAACATACTTGCAGCTGCTGAAGCATTTTGCCAATCAACTGTTTCTTAGGATGGAGGCAGCAGGGGACAGAAAATAGTCCCCTCCCCTCTTTCCCTCTTTCCCCGCTAATTAGCACATGTCAGTTTCCTGACTAGGACTTCCTTCATGCAGCCAGCCAGATCAGGAAAAGAAGCATGCATGCAGTTCTCTTTGAAGTATGCAATTTCTGATCCAGCTAGGAAAGAATCAAAGTAAGACTGTAGAAAAGAGCAAGTAGAGACCAGCAGATTCAGCCTTGAGAAGTCCAGATTTGAGTTCCAGTTCATTGGAGGCTTGATTATACAATCTTTAAGCAGTTATTTTTCAGAGATTGTTTGCCCCATAGAAAAGTAGCTGGGAATGTTGACTCCTAGTGTTCTGCCTGAAGGGGCATCTAGGGGGTATTAATGGGATCATTTCTACATTTGTTGCTTTGCCTTGAAATGCTTGGAAGAGGAAGAAGAGGTTGGATTTATACACAGCCCTTCACTCAGAGTCTCAGAGCGGCTGACAAACTCTTTCCCTTCCCCTCCCCACAACAGACGCCCTGTGATGTTGGTGGGGCTGAGAGAGCTCTTTCCAGAACTGTCTTTGAGAGAACAACTCTGACAGAACTATGGCTTGCCCAAGGTCATCCAGTAGCTGCAAGTGCAGGAGTGGGGAATCAAACCTGGTTCTCCCAGATTAGAGTCCGCACACTTAACCACTACACCAAACTGGCTTACATAGTCTTAGTCATGTGGGATTCAGGCATATCTACTTGGAAGTAATTCCCGCAGTAGGGCTTACTCCCAAGTAAGTGTGCTTGGGGTTGCAACCTTAGAAAGCTAAAGTTTTGTTCAGGCATACCACCAAATTACAGAACTATTACAAAAAAAAAAGATGTGTTTGTGTACATCTCTCTTGAACATGGAAGACACAAAGCATACTCCAGAATTATTACAATACATCTACGGGTGCGTTCAGACAGTGTGCGGGAGCAGTTTAAACCGCTCCGGCCTGATGCGGTTGTTTTTTTTTAACCTGGAGAATCGCAATCACACTAACCTCTTCGTTCCGGGCTCCCCGCCGTCCTCATGCAGGTGGTTTTTTTCCCCCTCTCGTTTGAGCATGTGCACAGGCAGCCCTCTCCCAAACTAAAAGTTTGGCGCGTGCGCAGAACAGCGATTTCAACCTGTCCCTTTACAGTTTAAATGAAGACTTCTGTTTAAATTTTCACCCCGAAACTGGCCTCCCCGAGATCCCAGACTTGTCTAAATGCCTAAACTAGGCACCATTTAAGCATTTCTTTACTTAACTTAGGCGCGGAGCTCCGCTCAAGCGCATACCGCTAAGGCAAAAAAAAAAATATGGCGGACTAAAAGCGGAAGCCGGAGGCAGCTTCCCAGAGGGGAGGGGGGTGAAGCACCTGGGAGTGGCTCGATGGAGTGATCAGATGTCAGGAAAATGCAGCTTGAAACGGAGAATCAGGAAAACACCACTTGGTAAGTGGTGTCAAAATACTCCAGTTTAAAGGGGTTTGCTCCAGAAAGCGATGGCTGGGGACGGTGTGCAGATGTTGGGCGTGTGAACACACACGTAAAAGCCGTTTCTGAGGCGTGCTAGCGGCTCAAACGGAGCGTCTGAGCACACCCTATAACAGTAATTTGCTGTAAGCCTGGACATGGGACATTCATAAAACTCCTATTCAAAGCATGTCACCAAACAGTTAAATACCTCTATAATATGGGGGGAACCACTGAGTAGAACCCTGGAGAAAAGTAATGCCTGAACAGTTCCACTCGCACGTGCGCGCGCACGCGCGCGTGTGTGTGTGTGTGTGTGTGTGAGAGAGAGAGAGAGAGAGAGAGAGAGAGAGAGAGAGAGAACACAAATGAATGACTTAAGAAAGCCTGTGGGGAAGAGAGAAGAGAGAGAGAGAGAGAGAGAGAAAGGAGAGCGAGAGAGAGAGAGAGAGAGCATTTCTCTCTCCCAAGGTAAGCTACTAATTGGCCACTTTCCTTTTTTCTACCTTAAAACTCCCTCTCAGAGTTCTCCTTTCAATAGGCAGTCAGCACGGGCGGAAGCCATCAGAACCTTCTATCAACAACCTCCCAGGATGCCACCAGGAGAAGGGTAGGCAAGAAAGCTTTGAACACAAAGCAGTAGCAGGAGACACACACTCTTAAAGTACGGCCTGGCAAATAAAAGCAGGGATATATTCAGTGTCACATGCATTAGCGGGATTTATTAGACCATGTCAAGGTCTAGCTAGTATAGTTTAGAAGGAGGTGTGCACCACAAGACCGGGAATGTATAAATCGCCAGTGCCTGCCCTGCAGCTTCTCTGCATGCAATCTGGCTTCAGATGTGCTTAAAAGCATGATTGCCCAGTGTTTCTTGTACAATTTCTGAGATCTGATCACCTGAACATGGGAAGCAGGGGATCAAAAGTCTGGTTTGAGATCAATGCTAGGTATATTTCTTTAACTGTGGTTTTTAGGCCTGTGGTTTCTAGGCCTTCTAATTAGTCACACAAATGTAGGTATGGAAAGGTTGTGAGAGCTCAGCCATTGAAGAAAGATGACTCGTACAAGATCCAGTACTAGACAACTGTCATTCAACCTGTGCCACTTTCCAAACGCTATCAAACTGGCAGCTCTGTCTGTTTAGGAAAGATGTCTGCAAAATCCCACAGTCTGTCTGGCACTTAGAAAATACCACAGGACTGACCCAGCTCAGCCTTCAGAATAATTTGTGCTGTTTGCCTGAGCATATCTCAAAATGAAAAGGTAATGGGAGAACGAGGGCTGCGAGAGAGAAAAACCAGCCTGTCCTCTGCTCATCTTGTGATTTATCTCCTTTCTGGAAAATTAAATACATCAAGGCTTCAGACAGATGCAACTTCGGTTGTACTAAGAGTCTTGTCCACTCCAGGGTATTAAAGATCCCACCGCATGAGATTAATAGTGTCAGGCAATCTCAAGCATGGACATGTGGAGTCAGCTTCTGATTTTGTCGCCCATGATCCAGCTTTTTCACTCCTTTTCCTCTTCAAATGCTCAGCACCCCAGCTGGAGGCTGCAGGACGGAGGCTCTCTAATTAGTGAGTTCTGCCTCACCTTCGCCCCAGACTATCCTATCATACAAACACATTCATCACTTGATGGCAGGTGGCATCTAGTGAATATCTGAATGCAAATGCCTAGTGAATATCTGAATGTGAATGCATAAAAAAAGCTCATCACAGATACAACATCATGGACAGAATTTTCATATAATAACAGAAGTTAATGAAATTATGCAAGATGAGGCAAAAACAGGAGAGCGAGAACCTCCCCATAATAGTAGAATTCAGGGTCACCTAATAAATGGACTATCAGAAAATTCAGGAAAGTTAAATTAATGCATTTCTTCATACAATTCATAATTAATCTGTGGAATTTATCAGCACATGGTATGAATGGATATTGGGTTAGTGGAGAAATTTCAGTTACAAGAACAGGGGGTGATTTTTGTCAATTCACCCCTCTTGAGGCAGATCTCTGACTCCCCACTCATTCTGCTTTAAGGGGGTTTCTTGTGCCTCAGGAGTAGCACTGGGGGACTGCACTGGGGGAGTGGAAGTAGGGAAGTTGTATTCCACAAACAGAAATGTTTTCTGTGGAAAAGTTATACAGGATCTAACCCATAGTGAGGTCAGAAGCCTAGATGGCTTTAAAAGGGAAAATAACAGATTCTATCAGTAGTCACCATCAGCCATGATAGTAACTTCTTGCCACCTTAAGATCACCAGGCAGTGCCTGGCAACCAGCAGGAGGTTGTGGGAGGGGCATACCAGCATGGGAATTTTTTAAAATGCAGCCTTGTGTATTTAGCCAGAAGTCCTTGCCAGACATGACAAAGGGTAGCTCTAGGAATTACTGGGAACTCTATGGCATGGTTTTACCGAAGAGTTTCTGGCAATTCCTAGAGCTACCCTTTCTCTTGTCTGGTAAGAACTTACAGTAAGTGCACGAGGCTTCGTTTAAAAAAAACAAAACCTCATACTGCCACTCAGAGCAGCAGTGAGCAATAGGACCTTGAGGGCACGGAATCCATCACATCCACCAGTGGCTTTTCAGCTGCATGCCACTTTCTAAGTTTCCAGAAACAGGATGCTAATATTAGATGGGACCATTGACACTAAATTAGATGTGTCCAGCAGGGCTTCATTTGTATTGTCTGTACATTCAATTAAATTTTTGATGAGTTTATTCCCATGACAAAGGAAAAGTGTCATTGTCAACTAAGCTGTATCTACAATTACAGAATCAGATCCCTTGGTTCATCACCATTCCAAGAAATGTGTGCACAGTGATCTTGTTAGACCAGAGCTGATGTCAGATCACGAAGTTTCAAGCATTGTCATATGAGGCCTTCCTTATTCTAGAAAACATATCTAGTCATACAATAAAACATCATTGCCATGGTGTGGCTAGAGGTTGTCTTCTGCTCCAAAGTTAAAGACAGACCAATGTACTATCCCATAATATGTACAGCAGTCAACGAATTTTCTCAGAACTAGATTGAGCACCAGTTAGGCATTGAATTAAAAGAAATAAACATATTACAATGAACCAGCACAGTCAAGAGATAAGAGAAGCAGAAGGAGGTTGCAAAGGAAAAATAGGAAAAGGATTTTGAAGAAAAGACTGCCTTATCAGCAGCTAGGGAGGGCCATTTGACAATGGGAATGAGGGAAAATGATCTGACATCTCATTCTTCTTCTACCCTCTACAGTGGCCTGGTACCAAGTGCTTTTATCATAGATGTCAGTACTTGACACCTCTTCTGTCTCTAGACTGGCATTGGGAGGGGCATGGAGCACCTCTTAGAGCAGTGTTTTTCAACCTTTTTTGTGCAAAGGCACACTTTTTTCACGAAAAAAATCATGAGGCACACCACCATTAGAAAATGTTAAAAAAATTTAACTCTGTGCCTATATTGACTATATATAAAGTAATTCTCTTGAATAGGAATCAAATAAACACAAAGAAATTATTTTATAATTACTTTATTATGAAATAATAATACTTTATTTTATAATTGTTCATATGTTACGGATGAAATTGGAATTTTTCCCACGGCACACCAGACAATATCTCACGGCACACTAGTGTGCCACGGCACAGTGGTTGAAAAACGCTGTCTTAGAGAGCCATATTTGGCCCAGGGCCCTCCCCTGACTTAATGACAGGATCTACTGGTGGTCAGAACACCATATAATTTCAGTCTCCTTTCACAATGTGAGAAATAGACATGCCTCAAATCAGGTATGAAGAAGCCCAATGGCAGGGCAGCTTGTGGAATGTGACTCTGTAAGTCACCTTCTTTTCTGTGACTTAATAGAATGCCTGCGTCTTGCTGGCTCTCAGACCTTCACCAGCACTGAATTCACTTATAAAATCACCACTAAAGCCAGCTCAACCCGTCAGCAAATGGTGAGGCAGTAACCCTAAGATGTACAGAAGCTGCTGAACAATACAGTATCTTACATCTTCCTCGGCAGTCACTGTGAATTGGAAAGTGATTGAGTTCTATTTGGCACCCTTCACCTTCGTCTCTTATTTTGTCACACACTAAGAAGCATACTAAACTCCTACAGGTGGAATAACAAGAGGGTGATGGTGTGTCTCCTACAGTGCAGGGAGTATTTTGTTGACTGGTGTTTGTGTAAGAGACAGGGACAAGAAATGAGGGAGGAGAGTCCACAGGAAACATTCTAAGAAATTGTCTGCACAGAAGCATAATGATTACTTTAGGGAGTTATTGCTTGCATGTGACCTTTTTTTGGGGGGGTTACCTTGGGTGTTAAGGGAAGGCAGAATATATATTATATGTATATATTTAATTCATTTCCAGCTCTTTGATGTGTTCTGTAAGCATAAGTAGGCATCTGCAACCTGTACAACCGGCAAGAATCCCTAACAGGAGTGCAACATCTGGTACACAACATTTATATCCCACCTTGCCTTATGGCTCAAGGCAGTCTACAATATTATATAATATAAAAAAGTAAAACAAGAATAACACACCAAATTCCACCAAAGCTAATTAAGCCTAATAAAACCTAATAACATGCCATAAAATGCAACAAAATTCCTGTAACCTATACTCTGTTAAAAGTTTTGGTGAATAAAACGGAATTGATGTCACCATTTTCTTCAAGTCTCCTTCCAGTGTTTTTGTTTTAGTTCTCAAGTACTGATCCTAGAGTGTCTGAAACACCCTAAATGTGCCCAATTGATCTAGGCACTTCTATTACACCAGTTACGGCCACTGTCTTGTTCAACCTGGGTCTGGGTCACACATATATGTTTAACCCTTGATGATGGATTCTTACTTCTGGTCACCAACAGCCCTCTAGAGCTGTGACTCCCCAGGAAATGCCCCTGTAAGTTAAATGGCCAATCCATCCCTGACTGACTGCATCGGAATAAAATGAAGCATACGTGTGTGCGAAGCCATCCTACGGGGTCTCTTGTTCTGCCTCAAGACCCTTGACCAAGATAGATCTTTGTTTTTGAAACCATCCTCTGCTCCACACAATATTTCTTGGAGTTTTATCTGATCTCCCTCAGTTCGCATTATAGCTGCCATTTGTCTCCCTAGTGCCAATGGACTGATTTATTGCTTCTATCAGCACAGCTCCAGCATGAGCCAGGAGGGGCAATAATGCATCAGCTTGTGCCCAAAATGGGGGGGGGCACTAAAATGGGGACAGAGTTAAAAAGTAAGCTAGGCAGACACATAAGATGATTGGCAGGATATGATTTAATAAACAGATAGCAAGAGGATGCTTTTCTTACTATCCAAGAATTTAGCTTAATCCTTGTGGGTAAAAAAGGGAAAAGACAAACCCATTAAAAATGCCACAAGCTCCACGCCCTACATACATACACACACCAATCAGCAAGTGTTCTTCTGAGAGGATTATTTTAGTTCAAGGTATTCTTTCTCTGTCCCAGTCTTCCATGCACTCGGCATCTCTCTAGCCACTGGATTAAAGCTCCATTGATGAGTGGCATCTTATTTGCAGGGACATCTCATCACATCAACTTTTTTTAAGGCATGGACTAAAAGGATTTGTAGAGAATAAGGAGAAGAGCAAGTTTAGCTGTTGTGCACTGGAGTAAAAGAAAAACATGCTTGTTTGCAAAAACAGTAGCCCAGATAGGCCACTGTCAGGAACAGGACAGAGATCACACCATCCAGTTCATTCATATACTTTCACATTTGACAAAATTCTTGACACATCTGTACAATTAAGAGGGAGGGTCAATATGACCTCCTGGTTTGTAATTTTGTCTTATTTATTCCTCTCACCTGTGGTCCTCCCCACTCTCCCCTCAGCTCTCTCTGTTTTGAAAGGGCTCCCACTCCATGGGGCTCTATGGTTAGGCTAGGAATATCGTTAGGCTAGAATATTTCCCTATGACAGCTAGTTTTCTACATGCAGGGATTTTTTGAAACAGAGAAT